>JAHZNC010004237.1:0-22370 GCA_027744095.1 Zhuqinia jingwanae | reverse complement strand
TTCATATGAAGCAATTTCGCTGTAAACAATCGGATTTACGAGACTTATTATAAACCAATTACGTTGTATAAATATCGTACTCATTACGTAATTCTTGTAAACGGTACGCTCAGTTATTATGTACCACTTGACTAGAAACTAAAATATTGAAAGTGATTAATTTACGTGATCTGCAAGAAAAAGATGAATGATGAAGATGTGTTACATATATGTATATGCCAAGTTGAACAATATTACAAATGAGAAAAAGTTTGCAGAAGTTAATTTAGCAGAGAAGCAGATTTTGTTGATAGTATTTTTTCGTAACAAAGAAGGGTGCTAGATACAAAGTTTAACAACATCCATAAAAATGCATTCAACCTAGCTCCGTACACAAAAATGGGATGCATGAAATCATGGGTGTCCAAACCAAATAGCAAGTCGTGACTCACGACTCGTGAGTACATTTTGGGGCCAGGCTATAAACAAAAACATAAAAAAGCTAAAGCTAAGACTTAACAACACTATTGCCGGTCAATTGCAGTAGATATATTAAAAGGGAAATTTTGTTTAATTTTTAAATATTTTCCCATGATTGGGATATATACAACAATATACATATATACATACATACATAGTTCTCACACTTTTGCCTAATCTAATAAAAATGCACAGGTTTTGGTAGAATGCCTTTAAATACAATATACAAGACACAGTGTTTCCTCGCCCATTTCAGTCTTTTGTGCTAATCAGTTTTTAGAAGATCGACCGATAATATGTGATAAGACTGTATCGCGTAGAATATCCTATTCATTTATATACCTACATACACACCATATGGAGTACAGTATACTTATTATGTAGAAGTGTTCAGCTTTTTTCCTGAAACTGAACCATACTTAGATGAAATCTCGTATCATGTAATACGACTTGCAAATAATCGGGCATTTCTGGAAAATAGTAGTAATATATTCAAATATTTTATATGGATGGGCATGTCGGATTTCAACAAAGAAATAGAGATGATGATTTGAAAATAAAAAAATACATTCAGAGGAAATGATTTTATGTATATTCCAAAGACAACCTAATGAAAATCATGCCGATTAATTATTTTATTTTTGTAATAACACCTTAAGTAAATAAGTATAATAATAAAAAATATTGTATGCGTACCTTTATCCATAAATGCAGTATGTGTATCGGCAGTAATATTTATGAAAACTACTAGATAATAATAATAATAATAATAAGCTACGGCATAAATAAAAAGGGTCTTTACATATTAGTAAAAAATAAAATTCAGCATATTATTATTATGTTATCGCTGCTGCTATACGATATTTTGTTGCGATATACATCGTTAAATACTTATTAATATAATATTAAAATCGTTAAAAAAGTAAGTTCTAATGTTGAAAATACACACATTATTTCTAACCAGGGTAGAATCGATTTCATTATATACAGTTTATCCATGTTATTATTCACTTGTTACTACAATTGTTAGACGCACGGAATGGTTTAGATTTCTTACTGAAAAGCCAATATGTTATTCTGTAATACAAGGCTAACGTTGCGGATGAAAAGAAAATACATATTATGCTTAAGTATTATAGTACTCTCGTATTGGTTGACTGAATAATTCAGTAAAATCACTTGTGTTTATTATTATAATAATTATTGTAGTAATATAATATGTGAGCAGGGACAGAAATAATAAGGCAGTCTCTAAAATATGGAACTATTGTTCGTATTTGTATATCGCATTCATAGATTCATCTCATTCTCTATTGCTTCAATATGTGTTTAAAAACTGTCATATGTCATAGTTGTATTTGTATTTCTCATTTAATAATAATTAGTAAATATGTCATATATATATATATAATATTAAAACTTATGTAAGTGAAGGATGTGATATAATTTTTTGAATTGTGAAATAGTATATATATACTTACTAGACAATGTATAAAACTATTGAAAAAAATACAAAAAAATAAATAAATATATTTAAAATTTAAATAAGATGCTTTATTTTAAGTTTTGCATGAAATTGTTGTGCATCGTCGTAAGTATTATTATATTATTATCTACAAATATAGCTTTCGTGTGTAGTTGGGGTAAAGTGCAAAGAGCAAAGAAATTGTTAGAAAAGCTTATTATTATAATCTTTGGCAGAAGCGGTTTCATATATTTCCAGTAATTTATTTTCAGTTTAATTTGGAAAAACAAACAATCTTGTTCGAAACAAAACCGACTTGACAATATCCAACAAACATTTATTTTTATATTATTATAATACCATACTAGTCCATATACATAATATGCATACTTATAAAAGCACTATCATTCATTCTAGCAACAACATTTTCCATGAGTGCTAGTTGTGTCATGGGATGGGCCTGCAGCCGTCCCTTGGAGTAACACAATTTCGAATGTGAAAATTACACTGATGATACTTAGTATAAATGGTTTGGTAACAACAAAGCAGTTCATTCCAGTCAAACCTATTTGAGGTCCGGCTGTTATCCTTTTATCCACTCGAGCTATCTGTGAAGATGAAATAAGTTTCCAAACATACAATGAAAAGAAAGGACAGAATACGACATATAGAATAGTATATGACCATACCTCTCCAGTATACAGCTCAATTGGACACTTGCCCAACACCTTGCGAATTTGATGAGCGTATTGATTTATTCTAGCTACGCAGAGGGACACTAAATAAATCCTTATAGCCATATGGAGAAAGCTCCAAGGTCCGTATATCATTTGGACAGGACTTGTCACCAAGATGTCAGGGGAAAGTCCAATAAGTAGCTGCATTTGCCATTCAAAATACATAAATTTTATAAAAAAATTTAATGACACGTATTTTCTCATTGAGAAGATAATTGAAAAACTAATTAAAATTACACTCTTGCCTGTATGCATATGTAATATATATTAACAGCATATGACCCAAACACCAAATACGAGAAGTAATCTTCTAGTTCTTGAAGTAAGTCGTACAAATGTCTGTGATCAATAACGACTTGCAGCCAAGCCTTCCTATCTATGTTTAAAAAATGTATATTTAAGCATTTTTATGCAAATTAATGTTCAGTTAGTATCAGCCAGTATATTGCATTTTTTAAAGCACTCACTCAGCACTTTAGTGCTTTTAGTCAGTTCCAAGCTGTCATTTCTCAGGGGCTCCGCTAAATGTTCATTACTCAGTTCATACAAGATTTTGAATTTAAAATACATCGCGCGACCAAAAACGGCAATCAGTACGTCCAGGTAGTTCCACGTGTATAGCATCCATTTATGCTGAATGAAGGCGAGGACCGCAAAAAATTCATTGAAACCGAGAATATCAGCCCAATGCTTATTGGACCTCCAGTAATATGTTTCCAGCGAGGACTGATTTGAATTAGTAACAGTCTTGTATCTTTCAGTAGCGTCTTGAATGTATTTTAAAGAAATAAAATTAAGTTAAATAACAATTAATTAAATAATCATTAATAGATAGATCTCCAATCTTAATTTACCGCTCATATAATCCAGCTCTTTGAAATATTCTAAATGTAGAACGCCATTTTCTAGGATACAAGAGGTGAGGATTAAAGAACAAATGACAATGCTATCTCGTCTCAGGGTTTTGTCTTCAATGCAATAAAATACTTGAGATGTGGCTTTTGCCCAAGATTTGAACAGGTCCAAAAATTTATTTGCTCGAAAAAGAAAGCTCACGTAACTGAAAAATATAAGTTGAAATCAAATGGTTAGAAACTTCAATCCAATCAACTATGTAATGTATTATGTGTACTGATGTAAGTGTAAATGCTCAAAAGAGAAAAAAAAATCCATATACTTACATTAGCCAACCCCAGCAATATTGTGCAGTTCTGTGAATCGACTGAGCGATCTGCAAAGCATTTCGTTTTGGTGCTCTTACCCATTGAATCAAGGCTAGAACGAGATTAAATGTTAAAATTGATGTTATGATGATGGATACAATGGCCGCTATACTCTTTCTCCTGCAAACAAATAAGTGTTCTTTCCAATTAATTTTAGCATCGCTAATTATTATTATTTTTAAATCCTTTTCAATCAGGTTCCCATATCTGCATACTTGAAAGATAGTTGTGTATACGATTGTTTGAATACTCCAGATATTGGAATCACGCCTAAAATCCGACCCACGATCAACACTTCCCTGAATGACTTAAAAAGATCATTAGATGGATAATCATGAGATTTTTTAAGGACGACCTGAAACGCGTCAAAGCTCAAACCACTGTCGTCCTTTGGAATAGATAATGTTCTTCGAAAGTCGTATGCCAGTTGGTCCATATTATTTTGCAAAATATAAATAATTTTTTGTGACGTTCTTGAATACTAATGCTCCTCTGAGTGCTTTGCACTAGATGCAAATCGCCCAATCAAGTGGAGCCTAACGAACAAAATCGTTCTAGAATGTTTCGCCATAAAAATGCCCTTGTGTTGTTCATGTAACAACCTCGTAATAATATCAAATTACCGCATTTATTGTATGAAAATCAAATTATACAACACGACAGTGGAAAAATACATTATCCCCTTTTGTGTCATAAAAGTACACATACATATAACAACAGGTGTAACCAAAACCAAACTCTCTCATGAGCACAACAAGTAGACAAACAACACTATTGACTATGTTTTCCAACCGTATTCTTTTTAAATGTAGCAACTGCTAAATTTGCTAACTCACCACCGAAAGACACTCAGAATTAGAATCCAAGAAAAACGAACCTTCAGTTGAAAATGAATTATTTACGCCCTCCTTCCTTAAACTCCTCTGTTTGTTTAGGGCAGCTGTAATTTCTAATTTTCCGTCTTCGTGAAATAATTAAAATTAAAGAATTGTGATAAACCGAAATGTGTCAAGATATATCGTGCATTATGAATAGAGAGCTGCAATATTTTAAGATAATACGGTATATTGTAAGTAATATTCACCGTCACCTTTTGTTGTGCAAACAAAGGCCCATTTCTTCCTGAATCACACCTTTCTCCACATCCTTTCATTCTGTCATCATTATCTTTCGGGCAAACATAATAAATATAATTCCGTTTGGAATTGAATCATCATTTATTTTTAAGTTGCATAAACATTTGTAAAAAATGTAGGCGTTGGCTATATAATCTCTTGAGTATAATGCGCATGTGTTTAGGTAGGTATTTAATGTACATATGCACGCATTTTTTGCACCGTCTTTTAATCAGTATCATTCTTTCGACCTTTTATAAAATTTTCACCGTAAGTATAATCGTTATTTTTATGCTTGCGTAAATTCAACTTTAAGATGTTATACTTTCTCTGTAATTTATATTATTACTACCTGCCGGGTAAATACATTTTCTTCTATACTGCGGGACATCACAATACCAAATGCCAACTCGCTCCCGCCCACTCCGCATAAAAAGTAAATAATAATTAAACGAGCATACATAAAGGTAACTAATAAAAATATCATTACCACTTTGAAGTGCACAAAATCTTTCTCGTATTTTATTAAATCTTGTTTTTTTACATAATGTATTATTATTTCTTTCAATAAACATGTTACATGCACGACATCTTATTCAATCTCTACTGCAATTAACTATCATCAATATTTTATTTCGTTCTAATTTCAATGTATTTAACATCCAGGTGAGGATGCTCCTTGCAGCAACACAATTTCAAATGTGAACACCACACTAATTATCTTCAAAATAAAAGGCTTTGTAACGACAAAACAGCCCAAACCAGACAGTCCAATTTCCGGTCCCGTCGTCACCTTTTTATCCACCCTGGCAATCTAAAAGCGAGGTTAAATGGGTTATTATGTGTGTACGGAAGAAAAATCTAGCCTACTGTAAAAGTAATTTATTTAGTCAAAAGCAAAATCATGTAGCGAACCTCAGCATTGTACAGTTCGATAGGACATTC
Organism: Zhuqinia jingwanae; assembly: GCA_027744095.1. Lineage (NCBI taxonomy): Eukaryota > Metazoa > Arthropoda > Collembola > Entomobryomorpha > Paronellidae > Zhuqinia > Zhuqinia jingwanae. The sequence goes on along the minus strand of JAHZNC010004237.1, from coordinate 16,426 downwards.
TTGAAGCACGGTCCGTATTTCATGTGCATAAGAATTGATCCTCGCTGCGCAGATGGAAATTATGTAAATCCGCATGATTATATGGAGAAATGACCAGGGGGCATACACAGAATGAACAAGGCTTTTTGCCGATACGTCCACGGTTAAGCCATCCAGAAGCTTTAATAGAATTTTTTTAGTTAAAAAAGTAAAAGTTGTACAAATAAACCTTTATTCCATAAGGATATCTATTTTTAATTTTAAAACGGTAGAATTTACGGACGTGCCTGATTGCAAATGTAAAAGATGTTAACTGTATAAGACCCAAAAATAAGTGGGGAAAAGTAATTTTCCAACTCCTGGAGAAGGTCACAAAGTTTTTTATGATCGTATGCTAGTTGAGTCCAGTTGTTCCTGTCTTGGGAATAAAGTTTATTTTTCATAGAATCATAAATATTCATTTTTCTTGAATCGCATTTAAAAAAATATATTTTTTAAATTTGTTTCGTAAAAATATTTACTCAATTTGCTACTTCTGGATGCATGATTATTATAACCTTTTCTCAAAGGCTTTGCCAAGTGCTCATCAGCCAATTTGCAGAGCGTTTGAAACTTGAAGTAAATTGCTCGTGAGAACACGGCGATCATAATATCAATGTAATTGCAGCTGTACAACATGCACTTGTGTTGAACGAAAGCAAGAACAGAGAAAATCTCATGGAATCTTAGGTTCTTTGCCCAGTGGTCGTGTGATCTGAAGTAATATGTTTCCAAGAAGGATTCGCTGATTGTATAATTTTTAAATCCTTGTCCTATTCCAATATTCCCATGTTAAAAAATAAATGTTTGCAAGAAGTGATTCAGGTAATTCGTGTTTGTAAATTCATTTATACTTTACCGTTGATGAAATCCAAAGCCGGGATGTATTCCAAGTGCAAAATTGCATTTTCCAAAATTGCAGATATCATAATAAGTAGCGTAATTAATATGGCATCACGCCGCAAATGTCGATCTGGTACTCCGTAAAATACGGTTGTTTTACTCCAATAGTAAAACAACCCAAGAAACTTTTTCCCGCGGACAAGAAAGTTGACATATCTGCTGATCAGGAAATAAAAGTATAAAGAAAATACAAACAAAACAAAAAAATGCATTAAATAGTTATATAATATTTAACTTTATATCATACATTAGCCAAGCCCATATAAACTGAATGGATGCACGCACAGATTTTGCAATCTCATTGGCATTCCGTTTTGGAGTATTAACGGATTCAATCAACCCAAGACAAACGTTTAGCGTCAATACAGCCAGCACACAAACAGAAATAATTGTGGCTGGACTTTTTGGGCTAGAATTTGTTCAATGATTTAACTATATAATATAATTTTATAAAATTCAAAAGTAAATTTAAAATGTAGGTAATGTGTAGAAAGTGATATTTCCTCTCTTACTAAAAGTATAGTTGGGTGTGAGACTTCTTAAAAACACCAGAGTATGGTATGACTCCAAGTAAACGACCAAGAACCAGAAAAAACTTGAAGCTTTTAAACAAATCGTCTGTCTGCTCCATTTCTGATGGGTTCCCCACTACCACATGAAACGCTTGATTCTGGAACGTTCCAAATCCAATAGCATTATCCCCAGTCGTAGTGGAAGTACTTGTATTGGAGGCTGAAGTTCGAAACGGAACCTTTAACTTCATTATTTCTTTTTTCGGAAGTTTAGTGGGAACTTTCTTGACCTTCCAAAAGAAAAGAGAATTGACTTGCATATTAATTCAATCTCAATATAATATTTTGCAAACTAATCGTTCTATTTCTATTAGAAATGAGATAACACAACTGCTATAAATATTGCATACAAGGCTTCATTTAATATAAAGCTCTTGAGGATGATGGCTGTCCTTCGACTACATGTAACGTTGTATCCATTTTTATTCCATTTTTCGTAAATACATTTGAAAGAGACATATTTTTGTGTCCTTCAACTTCAACTTGAAAATATACATAAGATTCAAGATTGCAAATATTTTGCTTATTTTAATGAGGGCCGGGGGACGGGCCACAATAATGGGGTCTTAGAAAACTATTCATTTTGATGTCAAAACCACTCATTTAAAACGTAGCAATGTGATGCCGCGACAGGTTAATAATTATTAGAGTACAATATGATTGAGGCAACTGCTTCAAAAAATATAGCTACCTACCTATATACTACCATACATTATGCAGAAAAATAGATAAGTAAATTCTCAAGCCGCAGCAAGAGCCGCATGGTACTGCTGACAATTGCGGTGGAAAGAGACTTTGATAAACTTTTTAAAATATTTTCGCACCAATGTACAGGTCAAAAGCTTTTCTCGAAGGGTTCATGAACATTTCCAACTCAAAAGCATAAAACCATTTTTAAATACGCGGTTACAAGTTAATTAAACAACTTTGAAAATAAAAATAATAAACTTTTAGAATATGAATATTATTATGCTGATGAAGTTGAAGTTAGTAAATTACGATTATAGTGCAGAAGAAAGATACTAAATTTATTTGTCGATAAATAAACCGATATACAATATAAAATACAATACAATTGCAATGCATGAATAAATGAATGTAATGAAATGAGGCACAAACAAGACTGCTGAAGATTCAGGAAAAATATTCTTTGTTTGACCTTTATTCGGAGAAAGGTCTCCAAATTATGTTTAATATTTGTTTTACTTTTGAGGACAACAACAATTTGTTGGAGCTGGCGGATTAGCGGATGGAACACACTGAAGTAACACAATCTCAAAAGTGAACACCACACTGAGTATACTTAAGATAAATGGTTTTGTGACAGTAAAACATCCCAGTCCAGTAAGTCCAATTCCAGGACCTCCGGTGACTCGTTTGTCAACACGAGATATCTGACAAGTAAATCAGCCCAATAATGTCAACAACATATTTTAAGTGTCATTTCTTCTGAACGTCTATACTGCCTACCACTCTGTACGTTAATAAAAATATTGACAAATAAATTTATTACCTCTTTTGTGTAGTGTTCGATGGGACACTCTTGAAGTATGTTGCTTATCTTGTGAGCATATACATTAATGCGAGCACAACAAATTGACACAATAAAAGTTCTCATGACAAGATGTAGAAAAGACCAGGGGGCGTAAATTGAATGAACAATGCTATGGCTAGAAAGTTCACTTGTGAGACCTTCTAATAACTGAAATAAAATTTTGCAATTTTAACATTTGATTATCAACATACTTTCAATTATCACTGGTGCCATATTCATGTAAGGAATGTAAATACATTTTACTCAACGACACCTCATCATACCTGTAGACAAATGTAAAACATGTTGATTGCATATGTTGCAAAAGTAACAGGGGAAAAGAAATTTTCCAAAACATGAAGCAATCTACACAGATTTTGATAATCGTAGACCACTTGCAGCCAGGCTTCACGATCTACAGTAGTACAAATTAATAGAGTAACATTAATTAGTTAAAATAATAAACCAAACAGCATTGTAACTGCTTTTTATTTAGTGAGTTCCCGAAATAACATCAACATAGCCATCTTACCATTGCAAATTCCTTGCCTAGAATCACTCAGTCTTAATTCCTCTGGCCCCAGCAATTTCTTGTCAGCCTCTTCATATAAACATTTGAATCTGAAATACATTGCTCGTCCAAAAACGGCAAGAACAATGTCCATATAATTCCAAGCGTAGAGTGTCCATTTGTGTTGAACAAACCCAACAACAGCCAGAAACCAATTGTAGCCTACAATGTTGGCCCAGTGAGTTTGAGATCGCCAGTAGAACGTTTCCAACTCAGTCATGTTTTCATTTTTGCTGTTGTTCTTTTTACCTTTTTTTTCGAAAAACAAAACACAGTCTTTGTCGTTGCGTCAACTTTCACAACAAAAATACTTAATCATGTTAGCTTACCATTAATTTGATCCAACCCTTTGAAATATTCTAAATGAAGCACACCATTTTCGAGGATGGCGGAAGTGAGTATCACTCCAGTAATTAAAAATGTATCCCTACGTAGAGTTCTGTCATTTTTGGAGTATGTCACATGGGTTGAGCTCCACACTTTGAAGATGAGTAGGAACAAATGACCCCGATACAGGAAGATAACATATCTATACGCAAATAACATGCCGCCAATATTACCGCAATGTCCAATGCACAAATTTTGAAATAATAGAGTAACAACAATACATACATTGAACATCCCCATATAGCATAGAGCGTAGACCTTATTGAATCTGCAATTTCAAGTGCATTTCGCTTAGGAAGCCGGAATGATTGAATGATACACATCGCAACATTAAAACTTAATATTGCAACTATTCCGTAACTTAATGCTGAGGACATGCTTTTTCTCCTATGGTAATAAGACCAAATGTAAATTATTACAGTATATATTCATAATAAATCCAATGAAGTATAAAAATTTATTTTCAGGTGTACCTCAATTTCATATCCTTCCATGAATTTCCAAAAACTCCAGAGAAAGGCAAAACGCCAATTGCCTTCCCTAAAATGAGAAACCATTGAATACTTTTGAAGAAGTGATCTCCATGATTATGCGCATCTTCTTGGGAATCAGAGTACATGTTTAACTTGGTGTGACCCTCACTAGCAACTCCATGACGTATATAAAATGGAGTCCCGTAATTGTTGTGATAGTCAGCCTTGCCTACTTTTGTTCTTGAGGGCGGGATTTTTTCGTAGTTGGAAGATTGTTCCATAATTAGGAAATGAGAATTTATATGAGAATACTTTTGTATCATGCAGACAAATTGTACAGGTTGTATATATGTACTTCGACAAACAAAGTTAATTTTTTAATTAATTAAAAATATTTTTGCAGGTCAGAAAAATACTTTATGATCAGAGACAAGCCTGCTATTTGCACATTTCCAAATGAATCGCAACAACGAATACTGTTTACGACAATTTAGTAGAAGGTGAAATGTCTGCTACCCTTTCATCAAAACGTCCACCCCCGAACACCACGACCCAACAAGCTTATATTAGAGAATGACGACAGTAATAAAAATGGTACTTTCACTTTGAATGTAGTGAAGCAGCTTATAGGTACCTATGTACTTTTTTATATAAACCCCAGATTATTGTCTCCTTCGTTCTTTCCAAAAACTTTATGTGGCTATTCTTATTGACATTGGTTTATGATTACAACACTTTTTTTGTCCTTATTGTTGTTGTCCAGCTCTCCATAAACCAAGTTAATATGTCTTATAATTTTGACATAATAGGATATAACTTTCTTCAACTCAACTTTCGTTGTATAACAAAATATATTATTAAATTCTATTATAACATAGCATTAGATGGGGCAATACATGCATGACAATGGACGTTGATTCTACCAATAAATATTATGATGATACATAACGCTACTGCTCAAATGAGACAATCAAGAATACTTACATAAAAAATTTGTTCCGCAATAAGACAGTTATTATATTATTATTACCCGTAGGGGAAATGTGACGTAATACATGTGGCATCATTAATAATCCATAAAGTTACCAATGTGGATGAAAGTAACAAACAAGTTAATAATTCAGGCAGTGCACAAGCACAACAGCAAACAAATTAAAAGACGCATGGGATTGAACCGTTAAGTTTAATGATGCAAAATAACATGTTATATCCGTAATATGGGTGGGTCTCATTTTTTTTACGAAGTACATTGTGAAATAAAAATTCAAGCATTGTGCGACGATCAATTACTATAGCTTATGCTTTGGTTATTATTAGTTTGTATGTGTTCAGTGTTCAATGTTCAATCAATTACGTTTGTGGTGCTATTGAAATCTTGTTGTTTTCTTTTCGATATGGTCATGAAAAGAAACCTCCATTGCATGATGAAATTGCATACATAGTGGAAAAAATACGATGGGATTATCACATTTCGCACGTGTTACTTGCACTTGCCTCGTATTCATCCAATTCAAAATTGTGGAAGTAGCTGACAAAGGGACAAGATACGATTTTAGAATTTATTATTAGACAGTGGGATAAATAAGTTTTCTTCTTCCTATTTGTGATTACATTATGTTACGTATACGCAGAAATTATATTTTCATTGTTAGTTTTTAATAATGCAAACATGTAATTTCAATTTAACTTATGCAGTTTGTCCAAAAAGAAAATGTAACAACGATAACAACGAGGCGTTGACGCCAATGTCCAAAGGAGTAGCAAACAACAATTTCCCGTTTACTAACTCATACAATATGGTTTGTTACACAAGAAATATACCTACATATTTTTGGAAAATATTTGTACAATGAAAGTAAACAAACCATTCTAATAATAAGAAATACCAGTAAACGAAATCCTATTTCTTATTGGCAGTTGAGACGCTAATTCTTAAAGAAGAATAGTCCACACCCTCCAGCTATATTTACATCTTATCATTTAACCAATAATTTAAATTTGTTTTCAAAACCGAATGCATTGGGAAAGTATTTTTATCTGGCAACAAGAAGAAACTCATGTAATCATAAATTACTAAAAGAAAATATAGCAATGTTATTCAAGGGAAAAGTATGGCTGAAAAGAAAGGAAAAGAGAAAGACGTAACGTAACACTGGCGACACAATAGTGCGCTCTCTAAAATCCCTCCATGGGATAAAAAAAATCCCTCCATGGAAACCCTAGAGACCTCTATGTGGCTGAGATGCCTTAGACAAGGAGTCACGGTGAAATCTAAATAAACCCCTGTAAAAGTTATAAAGAAGATTTACAAAGTTTAAGTACAAGTAAATTTACTAAACAAACAAAAAATTAGGTAGGAAAACAGTACAATTAGCAACACCAACAACAGGAAGAAGTACATTTCTTGACATTCAAGAATCCAAGGGCATAATATGAGTTGCTTTTATTTTCTGTATTTTTTATGAAGCAAGAAAGTAAGATATACGTCATCTTCATACCTTTCACCTTTAGTGCTAGAGGACAGACATGCGTACACAAAAGTGGACTTTGAATCTACTAGGCGAGTTCCTCAACTATTTTATTAAAATTGTGGTTTACAACAACACTGTCCATCGCTATTTATGGTTGATGATGACGATCCATGCAGCAACACAATTTCAAATGTGAATATCACACCGACAATCTTCAAAATAAATGGTTTTGTAACCGTAAAGCAACCCATACCACTAAACCCTATTTTACGTCCTAGGGTCACACGGTGTCAAGTCTTGATATCTGTGAAGACAATCACACAGAAAGTACAAAGAGCATTAGTGATAAAATGATATGATTAGAGTTACATTATTTTATCAAAATACAAAAACACATATTCATAAATCATTGATAATCTACATTTCTATCGTAATACTCAGACGGACACTCGATTATCACGTCCATAATCTTGTGAGCGTACATATACACGTGCTAGCGAAATTGACACGACGTAAATCCGCACTCCCAAATGAAGTAGTGACCACGGGGCATAGATAAAATGGATAATGCTCCCCGGGCCTGAATCCTCTGTGTGCAGTCCCATTGTATTGTATTGTATTGTTTCAATCAATCAACACCCCAATCCTGGGTCATTACGTTGATTGGTAAACTTTGTTTATAACTTGTAGTCTTTGTTTAGCTACATTCACGACGCACACGTTCTACTACATCATCAATGCAGGAGAGATCACAACCACATACACTATCACTTTGTCTAATACATAATATATGTTCTTTAGCCTTGTCTTTGAACTGCACATGTGTGTTGCCCATATAAATCTACAAGTACAAAATGTTCGTACATACATTAAAGTCTAATGAAATGAAATGCCATACATCATATGATCCATTATATAGCAGTCAAACAAGTAATCTATCTGGTATTATTTATTTTTACCTGCATGCACATATAAAAAACATTGATAACATATGAGGAAAAATTAGAGGTGAAAGGAGCCCCTCAAACTTTTGAAGTAAATTGCATAATTTTGCATGATCTGAAGCCAATTGCAGCCATTTTTCTTGCTCTTTGTAATTAAAACAATAAATGTATGGGTGGAAACGTGCACTCAATTATCTCAATCATGTAACTAATTTACATATACACTTTTAACAACAATATGTGTTACCTTTTGTAGAATATGGCGTACATCCTAATTTTAAGTTTATTTTTGACAGGGTTGGTACAAGTTTCTCCTTGCTAATCTCATATAAACACTTACACCTGAAATACAATGCTCTCCCAAAGATGCATAGGCAAATTTCAACATAGTTCCAGCCGTATACTGTCCATTTATTTACAATAAATATGATCACAGCATATATCTCACTGTAGCCGAGGATATGTGGCCAGTCGTTGTGGGAGCGGCTGTAGTATATTTCCAACATGGAAGCCCCCGTGTTGTTGGGTACGCCTAGCGGCTCGTAGTAACCTTGAATTGTGACTTTTTACGTTTAAATGGATGTCGATACTCACATGATTAATCCAGTGTAATTTATATAACATATTATTTCAAATGACGATTAGATTACCGTTTAGATTGTCAAACGTATTAAAATATTTCAAATGTAAAATCCCATTCTCCAGAACTGCTGATGTCAAAATTGTGAAACAAAGCAATATCACATGCAGACGTATAGTTTTATCGGACACCGAGTAAACTGTAGCAGCATCGTTCCAACTGTGGAATAGGGCAATGACTTTTCTTGCGCGTGTAAAAAGAAATACACGTATCTGCAATAAGTTTGGAAAGATAATTAGATAACTATACACACTTTTTCAATATTAAATATTTAAATTTTTTAAACTAAGTAATTTCGTTATAAATACATAAAAACGCCATAGCCGTAGAAAATAGGTGCTTTCGCCGCAACAGCTAGTTGAACAGGGTTCCCTTTGGAGCCAGATACTGCTTGAAAAGATTCCAATGGCAAGTTAATGACCAATATGCATATGATAATTAAGCTAATCAGAGATGGGACGCTGCATGGACTATGTATAATATAAAAGAATGACTATTATAAAATGAGAATTGCTCACATCTAAAAAAACATTAAACAATGCAAAATAAATACATATTTCTAAAAATCTTACGCAAAGCTGACTTCTTGATATCTTTTTTGAAAACTTCCTGACAATGGCATAATTCCGAGGGCCCTTCCAATAATGAAAAATGGACGCGTTTTCTTAAAGAGGTCATCGGGATTTGCTGAGAGTGGTGATACGCTTGACGAGAGAGGATGTTCATTTTGCCCCATAGCTATTTTATGTTTGGATTGAAACGATGCGTAATACATTTTGTTAACAATTATAGTTGGATCTATTAGTATTTCATACTAAATTATCTGTTTGGATGATTTGATTATAACGTATGTATTGTCGTGAATTCGTTGTGATGCTTTCAAGTATTTAATAACCAAACATCAAACTAACCAAAGTTACTTCAAAATGCTTATTTATTTATATTTTTCATTTTTGGTTGGCATTCACACACACATAATAATAGATTTAGTTGTCAGCGAATGAAAATTAATTTTTGTTTGTACAACAGCATTTCTGTCCTCCTACTGTTGTCTCTTCATTAGGAAAAACTTGTAGCAAAACAATCTCAAAGGTGAAGATGACCCCAATGAAGGAAAGTATGAAAGGTTTTGTTACAGTGAAGGACCCTACACCTGAGAGCCCAATATCGCGACTTCCAGATATCCTTTTGTCCAAACGCGAAACCTGGTAGAGAAAAATATTTTTTGCAATCATAATTTCAGGTTTCTTGCAGTTTACTATAGTTTCTTCACTAAATTTAATGACCAACACACATCGCTATTGTAGCAGTCTGGTGGACATTCCTTAATAACATCTCTGATTTGGTGGGCGTACATATTGACTCTCGCGAGACAGATGGAGACGACATAAGTCCGCATTACCAGATGTAGGAAACTCCAAGGTTTGCTGATTGATTCAGCCAGACTGTTGTTTTCAAAGCTAACCCTGAGACCATCCAGCAACTTCCCCAGAATAAAAAACAATAATTATTTAAACTCAATCAAGATTACTTAACTGGCACTTCATGCATGCAAAATTAATTATAGAAGAGTAGACAATTAAAGAGGTGCATTACCTGCATGCAAACGTAATAGGCATTAACCGTGTATGACATAAAAACAAGTGGCGACAAGAAATTTTCGAATGCCTGCATAAGGTCACAAAGGGCACCATGATCTCTTGTCATTTGAGTCCATGCTTGGCCATCTACATAGCAAAAAGTTTAAATCAAACGTCAATGCATGATCCATATGGTGAAAACTGTATACAGGGTTACTCACCTGGCACTTTTACCGTCGTCGGATTATTTGTAAATCGGGCCTTTTCCTTCAACGGTTGTACCAGAGAGTTCTCTGCAGACTCGCACAAGCTTTGAAATTTGAAATATAATGCCCGCCCCAACAAAGCTATAAGGATGTCCATATAGTTCCAGCTAAACAGGATGCATTTATGTTGGACAAAAGTAAGCACTGCGAAGAACGGGTTGTATGGGATGAATTTCCAACTAGAATGGAATTGTCTGTAATAGGTTTCCAATGTGCTGTTTCTTTTCGAGATATCTCCGGTTTGAAATACATTATTATACATGAACTTAAAGACCTAAATACATAAGGCAGAGGAACATATACCTTATAAATATTTAGAAATACCTTTCTCGGGGAAAATCATGTCTTTCACATAGCCCAAGTAATACGTGGAGTTTTCCAGAGTTCCAGAGACGAGTATCAACACTGAAATTAAGATCACGTCTCTTTTCAGCTTCAGGTCGGGTTTAGTGTAGAAGGTATGGCAATCTCTCCAGGCTTCAAATATACTCAAAAATGAGTTTGCGCGAAAAATGAAATTGATGTATCTGTAAATTACATTTACACACATGACAAATTTAGTTATTTTTTAATCCAATTTCCAAAAATCTTCAATTGTACACAATAGCAGTAAGCATTTTTTGTTAAAGCTCGTACATGATTGTACCCCACACATGATAAAGTGCACTTCTAATTGATTGACTAATTTCATAAGCATCCTTCTTTGAAACAGAAGCAGAAAGAAGAATTTCCAAGATAGAGTTGAAAGCGACAACTACGAGTATTACGCATGAAATCCCCGCCGGAAAACTTAGCCAACTACATAAAAAAAGACAAATAAATTAAAAGTTGCATTGAGTTTTAAACTTGTAAATTATAACTTCTATGGTGCAATAAACTATAAAGATAACCAATAAGATGAATGAACCTAAATGATAACTTCCTGGATGAATGTGAAAAAATCCCTTTGTAAGGTAGCAAGCCTATAAATCTTCCAAAAATTAGGAATCCACGTAAACTTTTGAATAAACTATCATCCACATGGTCTTCCTCCAAATTGTTAATTCCCATTTCCAAAGAGTTATGCATTTGAAAAAAAAATCACTGTTGTAGTTGAGTCGCTTTAAATAAAATCGACTTGTTGCAGCATGTAGTGCATTTCATTTGATTTCAAAATGAGGAACAGCTATAGTAATCGGGTTATGAGGCAGTATTGGAAAAATAATTTGTAAACAACTTAATTAAAATATTGTCTTTAAGGGTGTGGCAAAGGAAATTGGCGTGTGTATAGTCAGGATTAAATAGCCGAATGTTATGTGAACGAGAACAATTGCGAAATGATAATCGAATTCTTATTACATTTGCGACATGACACGAGAAACCATTTTTGTATTTTTTTCCTATTCATCTCTGTTTCCTTTGATAAAAATCCTTTATAATAGAGTACTGTGTGATAAACCACAAGGTAAGATGATGGATTGTTATGTCAAACTAAGCGTCACACGCAATACATTTTTTTTATCACAAAGCCGAAATGGAAGTATAACAATGACAAAAAAAGGATTAAGTATACGTAACGTATCTGATAAAAATACAAAAGATATTTTTTGCAGTTGTTGGTGTTGCTGTTATGTGTGACAGTAGTCCCTATACAATTGTGTGACAGTTTCTGTTGAGTACCTTATGAATATGTTATTATCAAAAATTTCTTTTATTCCTTTTTTCTACATCTTCTGAGAAATTTGAAAACTCGATATGTTTTTATTATCATGTATTAAGTGAGTAATAATATTACAATGACAAGCAAAATATGAAATATTACTGAAGGTCTCACACTGTGTGGTGTGACGTCAGTGACCTCGTTATTGAATTCTGTTAGGGTATCAATACCATCCAATACCAGCCTTATGTTGATAATCAATATTAGTACAGGCCTTAATAATATATAATTGATTATTTTTGGAGTGCCGGAGTTGTGGAGCAAGAGCCCATGGTGCCGTTAGTAGACAATCCTTGGAGCAGTACAATTTCCACTGTGAAGATAACATTTAAAATACTGAGTATAAATGGCTTTGTAACAATGAAACAACCCAGTCCGGAAAGGCCGATGTCCGGTCCTGCCGTTACATGTTTGTCAACTCTTGCCACCTGAGAAAATAATGAAATCGCTATAAACAAATATAACTTGGTTCAATCATCAACCTTGGCTATGCGTTAACAATTTAAAATCTATCAAAATGGGAGAATAACATTGATTTGAATATTGTATGTAAGTTATATATAAAAAATGGTATACATTACATACCTCTGAATCGTATAATTCAATAGGACACCTTTTCAGGATGTTCCCAATTTGATGAGCGAAAGTATTAATCCTTGCCGCTGTGACAGATATGAGAAACACTCTTAAGATGATGATCAAAAAGCTTACAGGAGTGAAGATGGAATGAACTAGACTATAATCTACTTTCTCTGGAGTGAGCCCGTCGATTAACTGCGAGAATAAAACATATCTCAATTAATAAATTTAACTGTTGACTGTGTAAAAAATGCATACTATGTATACATAATATACAGATATGAAAAATAAAACATTTATCAGGCACAAACGTACTTGCATGCACATATAGTAGATGTTTGTAGAATATGAACCAAAAATGAGAGGGGACAGGAACTTCTCGAAAGCATCCAGTAAAATACATAGCGTCTCGTGGTCTTTGACAATGTGAATCCATGTCAGCCGATCTATAAAAGTGACCGAATATTTTTATCAAAAAATTTCAATTTTATGCATTCAGTTCATGTCGTACGTCTGATATCTATATTCATGCATAAATCAAGACTACACCCGCATGGATTTTTCTTACCTGCTAAACTAAATGTCTTAATTTCTCTTGTCTCTTTATAGAGTTGCAAATTTTCCTCTGCCACTAAACATAGTCCTTTGAATTTAAAGCTCAAAGCTCTTGCAAAAATGATTATTATGAGGTCCACATAATTCCAGCAAATCACAACAAACTTGTGCGACACGAACGCTAACACCGCCAGTATTGGATGATATCCCAAAACCTTTCGCCAATGCCCGTGTGATCTCAAGTAGTACGTTTCCAGTGAGCTTTTCAGAGTAACGTTTGGATTGCCTTTTTGACCATTAATGTTGTCAAACTGAGGGAAGTATTCCAAATGAATAATTACAGACTCCAGCAATGTGCTAGTGAAAACGATCAATGATAAGACGATAATGTCACGATGAAGGGATTTGTCTTTCACGTTGTAGTAGAAAGAGGACTTTCCCCATGTTTTGAAGATGCTCACAAAGACATCAGCCCGAACAAGGAAGTACACGTAACTAACAAATTATGAAATTCATTTTCCTGACGTTTCTTTTTAAAGACGTATAAATCTAAATTAAAAGTTTTACTACTTGTGTATGTATTTTATGATTTTACTTACCAAAACAGTCCCCACACCTTGAAAATTGTACCTTGAATGGAGCGGGCAATTTCCAATGCGTTGAATTTTGAATATCCTACTGTCTCCACTATCGCCAAAATTGTAGAGAAAGCGACCAACGCACTAATCATCACATTGAAAATTGCGGGTATGCTTGACATTCTGATAAATTATAAGAAAATAATCAATTAAATTCTTTCTAGTCTTGATGCTAAAGATCGCAATTGATTAATTACAATAAATACCTAAAACGGAGTGGCGTATGTGTTGAGCTAAAAACTCCGGAGACAGGTATAGTCCCCAAGAATCTTCCAAATATCAGATAGCCCCGCATGTTCACAAATAGACTATCACACACCTCCGGTTTACTTTCCTCTTTGTCGTCATATTTCTTCTTCATTCCGTACATGGCTTCAAATACTTGGTAGTTATCTGTGTACATGTTGTTGCTGAACATTTCCATTCCCGGAAGTGCCATCTTTGCAATAAAATTTTACCAGTGTGTATTCCTCAGTTCAGCTTATCTAAATTAGTGTCAATGTGTTTACCTAAATTCATCCTGGCCAATTTATTTTTGAAAAAATTCTCAAAGCAACATATTTAGAATTTAATTTATAATTCAATTATCGGTTTTGTATTTATCTAGCTTTTCTGTAGAGAAAATAGCTTTCCCCAATTTAGCCTTAGACGTGTGTGCAGTATTAGTATTATTTCTAACGCGTCATTTCTTAGACCAGGTTGTGGTGACAGGTGTAACTTGCTTTGCAACTCTTCACAATTTTTGTATCATGTTATTCTTCACAAGCAATAAACACTCTCTTATTTGTACTGCTGCTGACGTGCGCACGATTATGAAGCTAACTGTACGTATCTTCATATGATTGAAAGACTTTCAACACAGAAAAGTAAGTATAAACATGAGGTAGATTCAAGTTTGGCATGTTAATCATGTAATCAATTATACGGATTATATTAATTTCATTGTGATATATAATGACGGAGTTTTGCCCACAAAATATTTGCATAATATGACATTCGTGATCGATTATAGGTTTGTCCTTTGAGAAAGTTATTATTTGAGACTTGACAATTGACAATGAATGGTAGAAAATATCAAACTTGCAATACTTTTGTTGGTACTTCCAACTTCCATACTCTTGTTATTATCATTTTTTACTTTGATCTGTTTATCAATTCCATCCTATTATTAGCACTCATTGTTATTTAACAAACTACGTAACAAGCGTATAGCTTATTTGGCGTAGGAAAAACATGTTTATGTACACATTAAAATGATTAGGTTGGTAATCGTGTGCAAGCAGAAATGTTGCCCATTATGTTTCATACCTTGAATCCTTTTGAATAACTTTGTAAAATTGTGGGGAAAAAACTAAATATGCTGTACAATACGGATTTTTCCGGAAGAACAAGAGTGACCACACCTCTGCTGGAAGGTGAAACTTAAAAAGACTTATTGTTTAAATTTTACTCGTGGAAAAAATTATGCATCAAGGGCAAAAAATAAACCAAATAATAAAAATTACGATATCCGCAAAACCAGATCACGCCACCCCATACGTAACAATGTAAATTACATATATTCATTATATTTAAAGTCCGGGTTTTACATGTATTGGTTTACAACACTTTACATATTCTGAGCAAACAATAACTGTTTTGCAATAATATTTGAGCAATAAGAAAGCAATTATTTTATTATGTACAATGCAACGGAAGAAATAACCATTATACTATACGGCTTTGTTGATATAAGCAAATTATGATCTTCAAATAAACATGGTCACCATATTGTACTTCAACTTATTAATTTAACTGTTTATTTGCAATTTACGTAATGTTTATAGTCATATTATATTTATAGATAAACTCATTTGAAAGGGATATTCCATAAATCTGTTTACAATAAACTGTTATCCAGTTCCAGGACAGTTGTCCTTTTGTGCATCTGTTGAACTACTTGATCCTGTTGCAAGTCCCTGTAGCAATACTATCTCAATGGTGAAAACCACATTTAAAATGCTTAGCATGAAGGGCTTCGTCACGGTGAAACATCCAAATCCAGTAAACCCCAGCTTGGGACCAGTATTTACCTTTTTATCCAGCTTTGCAATCTGAAATGTATTAAAACAGATAAATATTTTTTGTCACATGACATTATGTATGGTTTTGTATATAAGGTCGAAAGATAAGCTTACCGCTCCACTGTATAGTTCTACCGGACACCGCATTACAATTTCCCTGGTTTTATGAGCGCACTCGTTCACTCTAGCCATCATAAGAGAAAGCAGAAAAATCCTTACAATGACATGGATAAATGACCATGGGCTATATATGGAATGAACAATGCTATGCTTGGTGAAATCTGGGTTCAGGGTAGTCAGCAGCTAAAAATTAATTAATTAAGATTTCATATATACTACCATAATCACTAAACTTCATACGCTATCTAGAAAAAATGTTATTTGACCCATGATACCTGCATACAAAAGAAATAAATATTTATTGTGTACGACACAAATACAACAGGTGAGAAAAAATCGGCCATTGCTTTCAGTACTTCGCAAAGAGAATCATGGTCCTTTGCTAGCAGATCCCATGCTTGGCAATCTGTTTA
>JAHZNC010004235.1:0-13262 GCA_027744095.1 Zhuqinia jingwanae | reverse complement strand
TATCGCATCATCATCATTCACCATGTTTTTATTAGTTTTTAATGCTCATTTCAGCAATCCAACTGCAAACACATAGACGAAATATTCTATAACCAGTATTTACCATCATAAAAAATCAACATAATTTAAGGAGGTGTGTATACACGAAGCCAAAATTCTGGAAATTGGTCATTTAATCTTGTGACATTTTTTTAAATAGTGTGTCACTTTGAATAATTTAAAGTGTTTCATGGTCATTTAGCTGTGGATTTGCATACATTTTATTGCTCGAATCAAAAGTGAAATCAGTGTGCATTTTACGCTATATATTTAAATAAATCACGCCAAAAAGCAGTAAATATTGGGATACTCCGGAATAAAAAAATCTGCAACTTTTTTGTTATATTGAGAATCCACATTCTCGTTTCACATCACAAATTATTGAGCATGGTGAACATTAAATCCCGTTTTAAGAAAAAGTTTACGATAGCGATGTAAACAAAGATAGTCGTGGGCATGGAGGATTGACACCATAAGGAGAGAAGCCATAAAATTATAATATGGGACAATGTCCCACATCCAGCATTCTAAAAGTTCTTCTGTGGTTATTCAGTGTGAAATTTTTTATGGTAGATTATCATCATGTTTCTGCACAAGGTGCTGTTTCCAATTTTTTTTATCAACGCATTATCCAGAGACGTACAAAGAATTAAAAATACTATACGTATATGTTAGAAAATTAATATGGAATATTTTTGTGCTGCTGAAATAGGAATGAAATGTTCAGGCTATTGTACAAAAGACATTTCAAAATGTCAGATGAGAGGAGGGAAAGTAATTGGATATTGTACGAAAAATCTTGTTTGCTGTGACCGTAAGTGATAATTTTTTTTATAGAGTGACAATTTTTCAGAGTGACAAGTTCAGATATTTTTGATTGGTCACTTTTGTCGTTTTGATGTGGAATTTCCATTAAAATATGTACACTGTATTATTATTTAGCTGTGGTGTCCGCAACTGGCTCTTGTGGTGATCAAAAATCTGGTCAAAAGACTGTTTTTTTCCAATCCCCCAGCTATCCTGACTTTGCAGCGGGCGATTTGTTATGCAATTTTCAAGTTAGGATACGAAATGATACACAAGCAATACGGTAAAACCATCAGAATACTTTTCTAATCAAATTTATAATACATTAATTTGTAAGAAAATGCTGCGTTATATGCAGTGAATGGATAAAATTTAATTCTACACAATACATATATACAAATGTGAATTGTCTGCTAACCAAAGAGTTGACTTCCTATCGGTGGAAATGGATGGTTTGTCCTTTGACGGCGGAGGTGAAAATACAGCTAGCTGTGAATCTGATATGATGTTTATCAGAGGATTTAATACATGGTCTCCTCCAGCACGATGTGGCAATTTAACGGGATATGGTGGTCAGGCATTTAGAGAAGACTTAAACACGTGGATATCGTGCCATTTTCTCATTGTAGTGCTCATAGATATGGACAGCAGACAAACTAGAAATCTGGGAGTACTTTCCATAGTCGCTCTCATGTCCAGTCCAAAATACCGTTTTCATGTTCGAATCGCGCAAATTACGAAAAATTCAGGTATAAACACGTTTATACAATATACGCATGGTTCATTTCGTCATTCATTTTAAGTTTTTAGCCAAATTTAAAATTAATTTGCATTGAATATTTGAACTGGACAAGGTTTGGCATTGGACACGAAACAAGCGTCTAGTGAAAAAAGCTCAGTGTATCATCCCTATCATTCCAACGACAGTTACACCTACTATCGTCGCACCGACTCCAACAAAGGTTTTGATAAAAACAGGAAAACCTGCAATTTTACCTAGACATGTGGACGGCTCTGGGCCACATGTGTCGTTTGAAGAGGAAGATGGAAAATCTTTTAGAACTTTTGAATCAGAATACCCGTATTTGTTCCTATAAATATATTTTTACGTTAGGTCTTTATTACTATGTATTTAATACGATGTCCACGTGATAATGTGATATGGGTATGGTTTGTGCTTATAGACCAAATGATTGGAAGTCACCTTCCATCGTGAATGGCAAAGAGACACTCATTTCCACAGTTCCATGGCAGGTCAGTCTGAGAATCAAACCGGAAGCACAGCCTGTGATATTGGCCGAGTTGGATAAAAACATTGGCAACTCATCATCTGATTCCAGTTATGGCGAGGATTCGACAACAATGGAGGAGCTAACAATGGAAAATGACACGGATATTTACCAAAATTGCTCAGAGACTGAGGGAACCCACTTTTGTGGTGGATCTATTTTGGATCATAGGTACTACACACATATGTATTAAAAAAAATTATAAAAATGTTTGCTTAAAGTTTGCTTTGTTGAATTTTTTGACTTTTCTGTTACCTGGATTAGGCATGTATTGAGTGCTGCTCACTGCTTTTTTGGAAGGTACATACAAAAATAACACCAGATTATCCGTAAATATGTGGTTATCAAGTTGTTCGCAATTTATTCGAAAACTGGCATTTTTTATTTGCATTGCAGTTCAAAGATTGATGGAATGCTTAACATTTCTAGCATTATGGTAGTGGTTGGAGATACAGATAAATGCATGGAAGATGATGAGGAACTGGGGATCTTTAGTGATCAACAAGATGCAGAAGTACGCAAATCCTTTCGTTATGGCGTGGAGTCTGTAGTATTTCATTACGGCTACGACCACAGCCTCCTGATGAATGACGTGGCTATCTTGAGATTAAACGAAAGTATAAAGTACTTTGATCACGTGAAACCAATAGAATTGGCCAAATCAGGGGACAATTTTGAAGGTCAATCAGCTTTGCTCAGTGGCTGGGGTGATCGCTTCACAGAGGGTAACAGTAACAACTACTCCAGCGAAGAGCCCATGGGACCAAATATACTTCAATCTTCTAGACTTTTGGAAAT
Organism: Zhuqinia jingwanae; assembly: GCA_027744095.1. Classification (NCBI taxonomy): domain Eukaryota; kingdom Metazoa; phylum Arthropoda; class Collembola; order Entomobryomorpha; family Paronellidae; genus Zhuqinia; species Zhuqinia jingwanae. Next base: position 10,329 of record JAHZNC010004235.1, on the reverse strand, counting down.
TCAAAACCGTGCCTTTTGCAACGAGAGAGACCTCTCACAATTTGGTGCACCCAGACCGCTAATTTCATCGTATTCAAAGTACTTTTACGTTTTCGATTCTACTATATGCACTTTGACTAGGAATGGAAGTAAAGTAGAGGTAAACACAGGCAGCGGGGACAGTGGAGGTCCTTTAATTATTTTTACCAATGGGAACCAGCAGCCAGTACTTGTGGGGGTGGTGAGCTATAGTATACCTTTTGACGAGAGGGTAAGTCTGTATGATGGTGTTAATAGGACTGTAGACTTTTATACTTCAATTGCATTTTTTAGGGGATGGATTGATTTGGTAGTAAAATCTTTTCAGCACTTTGTAAAAGATTTAAAGTGAATGCATGATTTTTTTTAAACGTATAATATATGTATGCACCGCGCAACGCAATAATAATTTTATTCGAATCTCTTAAAAGTCAGGTACTACTACTCTCTACAAGAACAATATGTTCTCGGTATGCAAGCTACTTGTTAATGCGTTGGCCTTACAATTAGTATTGGTAATACAAGGTAGTTTTGTATATAAGTACAATTTTGGTGATTTCTCATAATTAAGCTAATAAATAAATGAATCTTTCTTTTCTTTGTCGAAAAACAAGTAAATAATTCCTAAAACTATAGTTAATTAATGTATAGCTATTAAATGCTCTAAATAAGAATCTGTTGACAAATTATTACACCATTCCTGGTGTACAGAAGAAATTATACTACAACGATAAATATTCTGACTAAATTACATGCTGATATAATAATGCTGGAAAGTAGTATAAATGTTATAGTTTATTAAGTGCAAGGTTTTTAAAGTAAGAAAGACAATATTTGAATTGTTAGATTTTCGAATATGGCGGCTTCCAAAAATATTAGAGACAGGTCAAAAACAGAGCAGAGTGGTCATAAACTTAATTTACTTGACACGAGAGAAAGTATCTCATTTTTACATAGAATTGAGTATTGCTTTTCCACCCTGTTTTCGACTTGTCTCTACTTAAAAGAATGGTCTATAATATGCCTATAAATTGTAAACATTAAATATTGTAGAATCGTTAGAAAGATACATAAAACATATAAATAATACATGTTGACCGTGTACGAAAAACCGGAAATTGCGTGTCGTAAATACACAACAATGCATCTTAGATTTCTATTGTTATAAAATCTCAACACAATCCTCCTGTTTTCCTCCTCTTAAAGTCATTTCCGGTCAATCTTTTTTCGTAACAGTCATAAATAGTGCTTGCCAGCAGCACTTTCAAAAATACATTATATATATCATTGTTCATCTTTGCTTAAAATCTAAGTTACTTTTTTTTTTAAATATGTCTTTTGCCTATTTCATTTCCTTATTCTTTAGTTAGCCTCTTACATTGCTTTTATGTTTACTCGCAAAAAAAAGTACAGAATAGAACATGAAACAATTTTTTGCTTGTACAAGCGAGGAACAATTTAATCTATTTCTGTACACAATAAAATATTTAAAAGTTGAAAATATGAAAGATGCGGTGTGTAACAGTATTTTATAAATTATTACCAACTTTAATCATGTTTATAATCTCAAGTGGTTTAACCATTGTTGCTAGAAGCATTTATTTTCACGCACGTTTCGTAACTTGGAGCTGCTGACAATATGGACTCTCTCCGACTTGGGCGTGACATTGATAAAGCTTCTTCATACGTCGGAGGTAACGTCTCCAGTGATGCTGATCTCGATCTGAAAGAAAAACGACTGTGGCTACGACCTGAAGTGGAGATTGGAGGATTCATTGTTGATAATCGTCTCCGTCTTGGAGAGCTGGATACTGCAGTTTCGTAATCCATCGGTGGAGATTCGTGATCAATTGTGGAATCTTCAGGAATTGTCATCGATCTTCCAGTTGCCCGTAAAGATCTAATTTGCCTCCTACTACTACCGTCATCAGGTGCCACATAGGGTCCTGGACCTTGAACTTGCCCTCTTGTAAAGAGTCCAGCAAGTTTTTGACTGATGCATTATTACCAATATTAATTCCCATCAAAACACAACTTCAACAATGACAATTATTACTACTAGTTTTTTTTTCGTTTTATCTCACTTGTTTTTCGCCCATTTGCTAATTTTCTCCCAATTTGGATTTGGGGGCACCTTAAGGAAAATACATACCGCCCCGGCAAAATCCAAGCAGTTGTGATGAATCATGTCGTAATTGGATCCCCTGTTTGTAGTTTGTAAACAGGTGAGAATTATTCACGACAATTTAATAAATAAAAATGTCTCATAAAAAGGCATTTCGAGCATACCTAAATTCTCCATACTTTGCATTAACCAGCCATTCCATAAACTCTTCCCTTGACTTTAATGTCCTCCCAACATATTCTCGTTTTCTCAACTTGCATCCAGGATAAGACGGATGTGGATCGTCCCCATTCCTGGGTATCTGTTGGTACATGAAGCAACATGCTAAATAGCATGGCAGGCGTTTGCCAGGTTTTATAATCAAACTTATAAAAAGAAAATTCATGCAAATGGAAAAGAAGTTAATATCGTGCCATGCAGTAAACTTAAAATGCGCACAGGCTTTAATGTCATCATAACACTTGGAAAAAATCAAACAAGCATTTTACTGCAAATTTTTCAAAACTCAAAACTTACATTGCTTTTCTTGATTCCTGAGTGACCATACTCATATAAACGGTTAAAACAGATGATACCAACATGGTCTATTGCTTCAGGAGTGTTCTGAGATGAGCTGCTTGTAGTTCCTATCAAAATACATTCAATGTGATCAGTTAAGGTTTAAATGTATTTTTTTTAGCAACAACCTGAACGGAAATATTTAATGTAGGCTTACTAAGAAATATCTTGCCAATCATGTGAGTTGCAGCCCCCATCGTTAAATCCCAGCTACATGCTTCCACAATGTTTGCACCTGGCCCATCCTCCGATGTCGTTGATGATGCAGAATTTCTGCTCATTTTTATTGTATAATTATAATGTATTCTATTTATTATAATACAGAGAAGATTGACGAAAATGTGGTTTACGCTAATATTTTTGCTTCAAAACATTTTCATTCAGTCACAACCATAATCACAAGGCGATCTTACAATGCAAAGTAAGACTTTATAATTTCAACAATGAAACCATTTAAGCGAAGTAAGGCAAGCAATTTAACACAAAAAAAAACACAGAGTCTTGAAGCGCAATTTGAGCCAGGTACTAATAAGAATCCATTTTTTCACCGCAAAAAGGACGACTCTTGCCTCTTCCAAGAATTTTTATCCACAAAAAAGGCCACGACCTTCGAAATGAAAGTGAACATAAAGAGCCAAGCTTGGTTGGACATGGGCTCTAGGATCCATGCATGTCCTCATGTTTGTTTATGCAATGTTTATATGGTATACAAAAATTAGGTGATGGGGAAAGCTGAAAGAAAGTATTCGGTAACATGGGGTTGGGTAGTAGTATATAATATTTTTGGCTAAACGAGATACAAGAAACGCTGCCAATTGTAAATCAAGCTATAAACGGGAGAAAATAATGTGTTGTACATGCTCAGCATTGGAAACCCAGAGCAGCAAGCAGCAACTAATGTTGAAGTGTTAACAAAAAAAAAACAGAGAAAAGTATTGATTTTTTACTACGAAACCCGAGAATTTCGCAAGGGTATATCTGCAATGCTGGCTTTATTCCAATTTGCCCCAAAATTGAAAGTGTGCTGTATGTAGCTCAAGCAATGGTATACGAAGAAATCTTTACTACGTAGATACCGTGTGGATGAATGAATGCAGAGTGAACAAAGAAAGAATTTAAAGTTGTGTTGTTACATCGCGTCTGAAGAAACAACCATTTTAAAAAGTTTTTATTGTTATATGGCAAAAACATGAAAATGAGCTGATTTTACACACTAAACTACTATACTATCTCTAAGGTCTACTGCCACAAACTTTACGTAAACAACTTGTTGAACATGTAGAAAAACGAAAATAAAACGCATAGACGGAATATCTTTTTGAACCCCGCTTTTTCATTATAATATTCACTAAAATATAATATCGCTCCTATTGGTGAACTTCCTCCAGTATACCCATAACACTGACAATTAACACTACCCATATCGTTTCTTGTAAATCGGTATCGTTTTTTCTTGTCCTCAACGGTGGTACCATTTTTGTTGACGGCATGAGCTTTTTCTGTCATTCTACCACCTGATGCACCAGTTTCCGGAGCGCTGCAAATAATCGTTTTATTTGATTTTAATCTGCAAGTAAGACCAGGAAGACACTGAAATTTGGGCTCCTTTCCAAAGGGACAATCACTTCCTATGATTAAACCACAAAAGCCTTTCCCGCCAATTTTAGACTTTTCCTGATCGTCATCCCACCACTCGGCAACTTGATTCCGGAAGTTTTTATTGTCCACGAGACACTGGCATTTCCTGTATTTTGGGTGACAGTACAAAAACTCATCTCGATCACAAATGACATAAGTGCTGTTATTTTCTTTTGAAGTCATTGACATGTTCTTGAACATGTTCATATCCCTCATCAGTTCTTCTGCTCCTTCTTTGGCACAATATCCCCATAATCCTTGCTCGTACCTTGATCTTCGCACTTCCAAACCTTCTAACAGTAAGGTTAACTCCATTGATTCGCTTTCACTAGATTAAAAAAAAAGAAAATAGTAATTTAAAAAAATCTGCAAATCATTTCACACACTCCATCGATTCTTTGATATGAAATACAATTAGCATCAAAACACAACACTTATTATGTACACGTAACTTACTTTGTTGGATAGCCAGTCACGCTATAAGTACAATCAACTTCATACGCGCCATTTGTAACGAGGGAATCATATATTTCATCCAGTAGCTTGTCAATATCTTTTAACGTTTGATTATTGGAAAGGTTATCCATTTGATGATGTGAGTGGTTGCATTTGGGTTTCAGTTCGTCATCATTTTCTACAGTATTTCCCAAAACTCCAACAAAAACTCCAACCAAGCCAACACAAAAAGTTAAATAGAACAGGCATAAATGTTTCATCGTGAGAGTTATAAAAGGAAAATGCATTTACAAAAATACGACTCGTTTATTGGATCAAAGTCTACTATAAATAATGATGAATGTATGATGGAATGATTATCCAAATGAATGAAATGGAACCACCAACTCATCTCAACTAACCCTGCATGTGTTGTTAAGGGATTCCCATCATTTGAGCCTCAATTCGCGTTCCATTATTCCTCCGAGAAACCCAGCTTATTTGAGCACTATCTTACAGCGGTAGTTCTAAAAAATGTACAACTTTTTAGATTTCTGCTGATTCTAGATTATGATTTCATGTGCTGCAACAACATAAATGCCAAATGTATAAAATCTTAGTTTTTGAATGCATATCTGGAAAATCAAATCGAATATCGATAATAATAAGTCGACTAGAGGCATGATAAAAGACTGCAGTCAAGTACAGTCTTCATAAGTCTATACAATTCTTCTTTCTATCACAATTTGTTTTTGAACCGAACAAAAAAAAGGTTAAATATTTTTTATATGAATTAAAAAAAAATATCACGTCATATTTTTATGATTGCCAGAAGTCACCATACATTTACATTGAATAATATTGTATTGTAATGTAAAATTAAAAATAGTAGTAGGAATGCATGTAGTACATATATTGCATAATATGTAATGCGCAGTGGATAGTAGAACGAACAAAGTAAACGAGCAGTCCAGTTCAAAATTCTTTCGGCGGGTGCTCAGACTTCTCTGCTCTGCTGTGTTAAAAATGCAATAACAAAACTATCGTGTTCATGTCGTTTTATTGTATGTTGTAAGAAAAACCACCCATCAACCCATCCGTTTTCTTTTCAGAGAGATATATCCAGATGAGCATGTGCATTTGTTTTGATTAATTTTCACTTCACTAGAATTTTACACAAACTCATTGCTGCACAAAATAGTACATTCGGCATTTGTTTCGGTGTAGTTGATTCGGTGCATTTTTTTAGTGTTCCGTAATATTTTTGTGTTCTATGATGAACCACCTTTGTACCTTCCTATTGTTCCTGTAAAAACAGGAGGCAACAGGTATTGTGCCATTAATTAATTATTAACATATATTGTGCCAGTTATGCCAAAATCGAACTCAAGATGAGCCAGTGACATAAAGCAAATGAGCAAGGTATTATCATCAGTAATACTAATTCAGTATAGTATATATGTATGTGGAAGCTGGGTTTGGAATAGAAACTGATTGGAATCGTTGTTTTCATGTTCAAGTGACCGTGTTTGTTGACGAGTAAGGAAATTAACACTATCATGATTAGTATTTTTGGTTTGACAAGGGATCTTTTGTTGTTTAATCACATTAACAAATTGTTGTGTTTCAGTTTCAAATAATACGATGGAGGAAGGTGTCGAGAAAACGGTCCCAATGCCGAAACCTTTCAGAATTTTGATAAACTGCACTGATAACACCCCAGGAAGACGTCTTAAAACCGCATTTGTACTACTTCCCAATGAACGTGATAATTGTACATATAATTTGGAGGAATCGATTATCGTAATTTGCTTTTTGTATTTCCTTCAATAATGTATAATAGAGCTACCGAGCCCTTGAGGGCCTGATGGTATATATATAATAATAATAATAATAATTGTTGTTATTATAGATTTATTGATATTGTATATTTTAGAAGCTTGGAGGTGATGTGCTGTGGACAGGAGCCTCAATGGATTATGCTGTGACAATACTGAACGAAAAATTTTATTTGAACCATTCGGCTCAAGATTATGATCTACCGTTGGATACTTTCTCCAGTGCCTTCCTATATGCCGTTGAGAAGAACCAGGAAAGTAATTTACCCCTCCCAAACTTGAATCAATACCGACTTACGCCTTCCAAATATCAAACATTTGATGCGAACAATATCTTGTTCCAACGAACAAAGTGGTCCGATTTGGTTCCTTTGGCGAAACCATCAACATCAAAGTTGACTGCCAAGCAGGTGGTTACTAAACTCTATGAGTTGAACGAGAGTTCTCGACAGGTTAAGGGAGCTACTAATCAGTTGGTACAAGTTAACAGCGCGGATGGGTCATCATCACTCCAAGAGTCATCCAATTCTACAAAGCCTCAAGACCAAAACGAACAAGGTAGGCTAATCGCAGATGATGCATCCTTTGATGAAAATGATGCTGAAGTGGAGTCTCTGAAATCTTCCTCAACTCGCAACCGTGTCCGTGTCTTGGACGAAATTGAGGATGAGAGTGAATCATCGGTCTCAAGTGTGTCTCATAGTAGCCGAATTAATCCCAAGCGTCTAAAACTTGTTTCTCGAGCTGTTGCTGGATCTGGAAGTGCATCTACGCGTAAACCACACGTATCAAGGTCTGCCGGTTCTATAACCAAAACTCAAGTGGGCTATAGTAACGAACAAGGTAGGCTGAGCGCAGATGATGTATCCTTCAATCAAAATGAAGATGTTGAAGTGGAGTCTATGAAATCGTCCTCAACTCCCAACCGTAGTCGTGTCTTGGACGAAATTGAGGATGGCAGTGCATCATCGGTCTCAAGTGGGTCTCATAGTAGCCGAATAACTCCCAAGCGTCCAAAACTTGTTTCTCGAGCTGTAGCTGAATCTGGAAGTGCTTCTACCCTTAAAACACACGTATCAAGGCCTGCCGGTTGTGTAACCAAAATTCAAGTGGGCTATAGTAAGGAACAAGGTAGGTCAAGCGCAGATGATGTATCTCTCGATGAATTGGAGTCTATGAAATCTTCCTTAACTCGCAACCGTGTCCGTGTCTTGGACCAAATTGAGGATGAGAGTGAATCATCGGTCTCAAGTGTGTCTCATAGTAGCCGAATTAATCCCAAGCGTCTAGAACTTGTTTCTCGAGCTGTTGCTGGATCTGAGAGTGCTTCTACGCGTAAACCACGTGTATCAAGGCCTGCTGGTTGTATAACCAAAACTCAAGTGGGCTATAGTAACGAACAAGGTAGGCTAAGCGCGAGCGCAGATGCTGTATCCTTCGATGAAAATGAAGATGCTGGAGTGCAATCTGTGAAAAATTCCTCAACTCGCAACCGTGTCCGTGTCTTGGACGAAATTGAGGATGGCAGTGAATCATCGGTCTCAAGTGTGGCTCATAGTAGCCGAACAAATTGCAAGCGTCGAAAACTTGTTACTGGACCACAAAGTGCATCTACGCTTAAACCACACCTACCATGTGCTGCCAATTGTATAACCAAAACTCAAGGGGGCAGGTCGAGCGCAGATGATGTATCCTTCGATGAAAATGAAGATGCTGGAGTGCAATCTGTGAAATCTTCCTCAACTCGCAACCGTGTCTTGGACGAAATTGAGGATGAGAGTGAATCATCGGTCTCAAGTGTGTCTCATAGTAGACGAATAAATTGCAAACGCCTAAAACTTGTTCCTCGAGCTGTTGCTGGACCACTAAGTGCATCTACGCGTAAACCACACGTATCAAGGTCTGCCGGTTCTATAACCAAAGCTCAAGTGGGCTATAGTAACGATCAAGGATGGCTGAGCGCAGATGATGTATCCTTCGATGAAAATGGAGATACTGACAGAGAGTCTGTGAAACCTTCCTCAACTCGCAATCGTAGTCGAGCCTTATATAAATCTTATTCAGTTGCCGAGGGACAACAAATATTAGATTTAATTTGCGACCGTGATGCGTTTATGTTTACGAAGGGCAAAAAGTTATGGCAACAAATGGAAATGTCACAGGTGGGTCTAGTAAAATTCATGTTAAGTATTTTATTATGATACGTTATTATTGCGTAATACAAGTAAAAATGCACATTAGTTGATGTACTTCCTTACTATATCCAATGATTTTGTGTAACAGTTGTTAGGTAATTTTTTAAATATTTTATTTCGTAACGTTACAGCGCTTTCCTAACCGGACTCATCAAAGTTTGAAGGAACATTGGCGAAAGAAGGTGCAGGGAAGTGTTTTGAAGAATGAAATTTACAAGATTACTCCTGCCAATTTGACGCGCTTGAAGAGAGCGATGGAAAGAACAAAGTGGACTCAACACGCAAACATATGTCCTGATTATGAATTTTAAATTCCATGCTATGCTTCCGAGCTATGTTGTAATATAATATGTATTATTACATATTACATACGTAGTTATAATAATGTGCCTAAAATGTTCCGTAGTGGATCGTCATCGCTAATCTGAAAACGTCGTAGGTTGACTATTTTATTGTTTTTGTTTCATATACTTTGAGAAAAATGTATAATATTCAAATTTCTTTTAACCAGCGCAGTAATGTAAATGACTAGTGACACAATTGGCGTATACATCAACTATGGAGTGAAAAAGCTGCAGACTATGTACATATGTATTATGTATTCATGTTAGTAATTAGAAAACATGTTAGTCTAGTCTACTACTCCCTGAGGAAGATACGCACTTAAAGTTTAAGTATGTACAACACACGTGAATAAGAACATTGATATATTTTTTACTTACTGTACTAAGAAATAGATAAAGTAATTTAGGCGGTATAGTTTTATTGTCAACAAAATGATGTATTAAATATTTAACTCAATTCATGAAGCGGTAACTGAATTAACTGAAATAAACTGATAATCGACTTTCATATATTATTAACGGAAGGTTGTGGGGTTGTGTTGGTTACATTACGTTTTTCTTGGGCAAAAACAAAAAGTTTTACTTTTCATTGATGCATGAATTTTTTTAAACTTCGTTCTACCACATACGTTCATGAATAATGTACCTATATCAAAGGCATTTATTGCAATTTGAATATGAAAATGTAATGCAACATCCTTTTGCACATGTAATCAACTAATACAGTGTTTTAGCAAATGTGTGGTCTACGTAAAAATTGCGTTTTGAAAATCCTTCGACAAAATTAACTATACCAAAAACTTGCTAATGATAATGGTTTTAATTGGTAGATTTGATTCAGCTTAGACAAATTCACGTTGCACCATTAAATTATTTTTATAAATAATTTTGTGGCATTTTGTATTAATTCCCCAATTTAAAAGCATGTCATCCTTATTTAACGTGATGTCAACACAAATTTGCATTTAGGCTAAGGTTCATCAGAATTAGAGCTTCGCGTTACGGGCAAGCTGTACCCGCAGGCTTGTGTTTACTTGCCCATACCCGCAGTTGCAGGCAAGCGGGTAGAGAAAAGTCTTCATCCAGTGGGTACGGGCATCGCCGGGTAAGAAACCAATGGGTACGGGTACTTGCGTTTACCCATGCATAAATTACAGTAGCTCTTACATACACTTGAC
>JAHZNC010004234.1:0-80354 GCA_027744095.1 Zhuqinia jingwanae | reverse complement strand
TACCTACAACCTTAAGTGTATAAACGTGTGCGTAATATGTAAGATGAATAAAAGGCTAAAAGCTGCTGAAAACTTTTTTTATTGAGTTTCAGTTTATTTTTTTTCAGCCCTCTCTCTCTCTCTCTTGTTCAAAAACTAAAGCTGCCTGACAGGCTTTACGTTGACGTTGGGCATTACTATTGCTTAAAACTCAAGTTTTAAGTATGTTTTTACACGTATAAATTTATTTCCTTTTGTTGGCGAACGTCATATGGCTGCTATATTTTGCAAGTTGCTTAAAGTCCAAGTTGTCAAGCTGAGCAACAAAACATCACAGAAAGAACACCACCACCACCAACACCAACAGTCATTTTTGTCCGCATTCACAGGAAAGAAGGGTGAGTCATTCAGCTCCGTCATCACTTCACCTTCATTTCTGGCCATATAAGTTTGATGATAATGGAACAAAAACCCATGTACCTATTCACAAATTGTAAAAACAAGTACATATACGTATCTTATGTGCCTTCGGGTTGGGCTCCTCTTGGTAGTACAATAGTGAGCATTTCTAAATGGCCATGATCATTTTAATGCGAAATACATTGACAACGCCAGCAGATATCTCTTCCACCAAAACCATCCAAAGGAGTTTTCATGATGATGAGGACGATGACGGTGATATGCCAGCAACAAAGCCAGCACCAAAAACTTAATTTTACTAGTTTTCCGAGATAGACAACTCACAACAGTGCTCATATCATATCATGTACTTGGTAAAACTGGCAAGGAGAATAAATATGGGAACGGCAGGGTGGATTTCCATCCAAGCATATTCAATATTGAGCTCCTTTGTTGCCGTGTTTGTGTGTGTGTTATATTCCCTCTGCTTCTTCTGATCATCATGGTAGTTGTAGTAGTAGTAATGGTAGTGGCAATGCCAAAGAAAATGATCCTGTGATGCTGCTGATGATGGAGATGCTGGGTTGGGATTGGGATAATATGCATAATATAGAATGGGAGCCATGGACTTTTTTCATCATGGAAGAAGGAAAGCCACATACCTATATATGTAATGTAAAATGCAAGTGAAAAAAAACGATAATGCTTCACTACTGCTGTTAAACTCAGGTTCGCCCTCTCCTCCTCTCTCTCTCAACAAATTCAAATTCATTTAACTCTAATTATGAGTGAACAAACAGAGATGAATTAGACATTTTTGTAGTTGAGAGACTTGCTGTCATTTTTGTACACAATATCTTCTTTCAGAGTGCTCGAATGGAGAGAAAAACTGAGTACTTTTAGGAATATTGTGAGATAACGAACCTCGGCGTAGGAAAATAGTGTGTTATTATTATTGTAGTATATTATTGCATTAAAGTAGTAATCTAAGTCTGAAATGTGCCTTGTGTAGTATTATCGTCAGCATCATCATCATCATCAAATTATTCATTGTGCTTTTCTGATAGTTGACCATATTTGCTTGTTTGCTCACCAACACTGCATTACTGCATTCGCTTGCTCTAAAGTTAAACATATATACTAAACTTTTCATCCAACAATGTACATATTATTATTATATATTAATATATTACTACATGCATCACAGAGAGATGAGTATCATCATCATCATCATCATCATCCTCATATCTTCATGGTACGCCTCTGTCTGGCTATGAATTAATACAGAGAGTTAGTTGTCAAGCCATAAACTCATTACTTTGCTGTTTATGGGAATATGTGTATACACACATCATATACAACACATCAAGACAGCAGCCAACTGAAACTTCATTATTACACAGCAAGCCTTATATACTGACTGAGAGAGAAAGAATTAAGGTGGTAGAAAATCATAATAATAAATACGAATATCAATTTTATATTAAATGACCAATGACCATACACGGCCGGGTGAAGTTTAGATTTTTTTTTGTACGAATTCGAAATAATGGAATATATACTATTCTACGCAAAATAGAAAGAAACCATACTACCACACCATACCACAACACAACCACATCATCATATCATATCGTGCACTTTGTCTAAAATCCTATAAAAAAAACTACAAACTACATGAGCATGATAATAACTAAAAACAATACTAATAATAATGTAAGTTACAATACTGAAATAATATACACAGACAGGTCATGTAGTGCACAGATTACACAGAGTCATAGCGAGAGGAGAGATCCGTCCTACTACTATTTTATTATTTCCAAACAAAACACATACTATCTCTTCTACTAGCACTAGCTATATATTATTATGGTATGCGTGTGTATTATTGTAACTTGTGAATCATGACAATGAATCATAAAATAGTATGAAAATGTACGTGTGCGTAAGTATGAAAGGGCATCCAAATACCAGTATTAAAAAATACGTACATATATACTATGCATTATTTCGTTGCATCTTCTCTTCATCATCGTTTTTACGTCTTACGTTACATATCCGTATGTTATTGTGGTATCTATCAAAATGGTTAAAAAAAGACGAAGAAGGAGCAACAATACTCTTGAAACCAACAAAACCCCACAGTACAATGTACAATGATAAGTTTGTAATATGTACATATATGCTTATTGCTCATTCACCCCAGCCAATAATGCTTGTTGGATGGAAAGAGAGAAAAAAATACTCACACATATAATATCATGTATATAGCAATAGCATCGCTTTTTTTAACAATTCATACCGTGTAATAAAGTAAAGAGCAAAGAAAACCAAAAACTATTCCTCTGTTGTACTGACTGACACTCAACCATATAATAATCTTTCCTTATCATCTCTCTCTCTCTTGCTGCTTTTGCTACTCTCTGGTGTTGTACTTCAATTCCTTTTTGGTTTCCCTTGCTTTGCCCGGTACTAGTACGACCACTCATTCCTGCTATCCAACTCACAGACGCTCCTTTGAAGTTGGTTGAAACAGACATACGAAAAGCTATTGTGACAGTGAGTGAACAAACGTCAGTCAGTCTACATTGTTGTTGTCTACAAAAAAAAATTTCCCTTGTCAAGTGTAAAAATTACAAATATTTTATTTTTTCTCCAGGAGAAAATTCAGTTTGTGGAGTATTTATAATTAGCTACATTGCCACGTAGTTTGTCTACCCGTACACTGTCTTGACTAGTTTTTTGGAACAATTCAAAAAGGTAAGGTGTCATTTGCCAAAAAAATTGAGATATTTTTTTGTGTTTTTTTTTGTTTTGTTCAAGTTGGGAATTTGCATCTATAGCATCAAATGTCAAAAAAATGTGTCATCCTCAACATTTGTCACGCTGTCATTGTCAATTAGTAAATCAATAGGAAACAAAGAGACATTTTAGAAATTGTGCATGGTGCATGATGGTATTTATTTCTTCTCTCTCTCTCTCTCTCGAGCTCTGTAATGTTCGAAAGTGCGACAAAATGTGCAAGAGAAAAGAAAAAAATAGTTAACCAGGTAGTTAGAGCATGATAACAACAACCCATTTCAGTAAATGTCAGTTTCTTTCATATAACTCTCTCTGTTGATTAAACTGCTTGCTGATTGCTCACCATAATATGCTGACATCAAGGGAAAAGCTTCTCTAGAGATACGCAAGTCATTTGAATGAAATTTTGTCTGTTTTTAGTCAATATTCATTTATATATACTTTTTTTATAGACAGACAGAGTGGTGAGTGGTCATGCGACTGATGAAGTGTGAAAGTTTTTCTTGTGTTGGCTTTTCATTCTGTTGACAATTAATTAATTTTACAGGACATTAATCGTTATGTGCTGAATATTAAACCCATTTGCAAAAAAAAATAACATGAACATACACAATATCAAACTGAAATTTCCCTAAAAATCTAATATGCTCGTGCAAGGTCTGTTGCCATCTAGAAAATAAAAATAAAATAAAATATTTTAACAAGCACCATGTTATTTTACCAGAAGATTATTTATTACAAGTACCAATTGCTTTGGTACCTGGCTACCTTTTTTGTTCAAAAAGTAACTGAAAAATTTGTATGCCTTTTTTATAAATGATAAATTTCATTTACTTTTACCTATTGGATAAATGCACAAACCTTCACACACACCGCAATTTTTTTATACGATGATAGCAAATTCGTTGAAGCGTAAATAGGCCGAAGAAAAGAAAGAAACGGTCGGTCATAGTTGCACGTCGAGTCTATATAAAGAGTGTGTGTATGAGGTGGAGGAGAGGTGAGATGATGCCATTATATATGTATTTCTTTGGGTAGTAGTATAGTGAGTGTTTCATATAGCAAAAAAAAAGAAGACAGGAAGCGTGAACAGTTACATTATAATCATCTACAACATAGTAATGCACAAAAAATGTAATGCAGCAGTAATGAATGATTTGATGCGATGCACATACACACATAAATAAATACACACTCACATACGCACTTGATTTTTATTCCACCGTAACAATTTTTGTTACAACAATGCAACATGCAACCATAATCATATCATGGTAATATATAACAAAAGGTAATATAGTTATAATAACCCAGTATTAGTAGTAAGTATAATTTAAGGAGAAAATCCCTCATACATTTAGTTTACCGTTTTTTTTCTCATATAATATGAATGAAATATATACGTACGGATAATATTATAGGGAAAGGAAGAGCTTTAAGATTTTTTTGTCTTTTTTTTTTAGCCAAGACCAAGATATAAATTTGGGTATGCAAGTTTTGGTGTGGATTTTAGGCGTGTTCAAGATAAAAATATATTTAATGTTGGTGGTGTGGTGTGTGCTGCTGTAGACATGAAAAAGAATCGCGTCGTCATTTTCATTATTATTATTATTACAACTATAAAAAATATTTAAGCTCTCCTTTTTACTTATTATTGTCGTACGTATGAGGAGGTTAAAGGTATATCACACCTTTTGCTGCTCCATTTTTTTTCTTATTAAATGAATCATGCGAAATTATAGTAATTTGTAAGAATAGAATATGCCTTTCTTCCTAATCCATTGTTTTCATATCATAAAAAAACTACTTTTATGCTTTTACCGACTACGCTGCTATACTATGCTGCAACGACGAGGCGACGCGACAGACAGGTAGTCATGCCCTTGCGTGGGCTTTCAAATGCAACGATTTTGTTGTTTAAAAAATCCAAATGTTTTAAGAGAGAGAGAGAGACGTTTATTGCTCACGAGGAAATAAAACATGACAATGGTTGTGGTATGGTGTCGGCCTAGACATTCGACTCGGCAAATTTATAATTTTCTTGTGCATCAAAACGCTCCCTAGGTTGGATTTTGGATTCATAAATTGTAGCATAAAAAGTTATCATCAAGTAATTCTTAATAGCTGCGAAAAGAACGAACGATGAAAAGGGGTTTTGTGTGTGTGGTACCACAAATAGTATCGCTGTGTACTTACATACTTTAACATATGAAACTAAATCGTTATTTTTGAAGATGGCACAAAAATTTTAGTCATTTTTATTGTTTTACTACAGTAAATTAAAAAATTGTCATTCTAGCCAAATACTTTGAATGCTCATTGACCAACTGATAATGATGATGATTATATATATGTATACGTATCGCCTCATTTAGTAAATGCATATCATACACACCAAGCGCATTCACTAGTACCATCTTAAGTACAATGCTATGCAATGCAATCTATGGGATATAATTTGCCATAATATATATACATTAGGTATACATACCCACTCGTAAGCCGTTTCAAGACAACTAGGCAACCTTTGTACACATGTTGACTTTTCTCATATTGATCTATACTTTGACATTGCAGGGGAAAAAAACTATGAAAAATCTTCGGGGCATGCAATTTATGTATAATACCTACTTCCCGTTTTACTTTAAGTTTTAGATTATTATTTTGAATATATGTATATGTACCTAAGTTTACTCTTTACTCACAAATCGATTGACGCTTAAAGTGAATAAATATTTTTAATGGTTTCAAATAAAATGATAATGTAGGTATTTATTAGTTTTCACGATAAATGCAGTGCATATCATGGTATTTTTTTGTTGTTTATTGAGTAGATAGATTAGAGAGATGTAATAGTATAGAGAAACACGTTTAAATACTACGCTATATGCTTGCTCTTGGCAGTTTGGCAAATTCAATACAATATTTTTTCTTCAGTAGTAGTCAATTATTTGGTCCATATATGGAAGGTTTTAACCACACAAAGAGAAGTCATGATTGAAAAAACATACACTGTGACTATAAATGGGGAAAAGGCGTATTTAAGCAGTTAGGTAAATGACAGGATAATAAAGATAAAGAAGGTACCACAAGAGCATTGTACATGTATTTAGGTATACATACATCTTCTTGCAAACAGGCTCAATCATCATCATCCTCTCATACCGATGCTGCGATAGAAATGCATCATTGGTTTTTGGTACAGTTAATTGTTTATTGCATCAATATTATAGAATAATAATAATGTCTTTCTGTTCTATGTGCCGTTATTGTGGCATTATTGATGTACATACTTTGAAATGGCATTCCTTCGCTGCTATTGCACTCAGTTTGAGCGATGGACATCTCATCTCTCTAAAAAAAATATTTGATGAATCATCATCGTTCCTTGCTATCAGATCACGTATGTCATCCTCATCATCACCATCACCATGCTGCCTTATACGATATGTTAACTTTTTTTAATCGGTCCAAACTTCATTTTTGCACAATATGTATTATAACACACATTCCATTTTGAAATATTTATGTGAACATGCATATTTAATAGGAAAATTCTTATGTGTGCTAGCTAGCAAAAAAAATTTTTTTTTATTAGTTCCATTGTGTTAACTTTTCGATTCGGGTCAATCATCTTACTTTTTTTACAATTTGGCATATCTAAACAATTAATAATATACTTTCATTTTTTTCCTTGCAAAATATTTATTAATCAAATGTTCCTTCTCAAAGTTTAATGATTCCTTGTGTCAATAGCATCATATTATAATATAATACCTAATCCCCGTTTTGCATGTGCGCATATCATAGCAGCTAGTTTTAAGCACTTGACTTGCCAAGTGTTGTTAAATATGATGGAATGCATACACACTGAGTATTACACAGGTCATTCAGCAAAGGTCATTTGCTGCGAAAAAAAAGCTTAAATTTACTTGAGTTAACAACATACCAGGAAATTAAATCATCCTGAGCAAATCTAAAAGTATATAGGTACATATTTACATGCGTTATGTGATATTATTATTATTTCATGTCAAATTTTATACTATAACTATGTTGGTATGCACTTTGTCAAAAACAAAAATACTGGGAAGATGTTTTTGACTATTAAATGCACAATAGCTTGCAATAATTATCATGAATTCGCAAGCGTTGCTGTTGACTGATAAATTTTGACATGTGTTAATTCGTTATCACAGTTGATTGTTTTCAATGCACACATGAGCACACTCTCGAACAAATATGTAGCAAAGAGGTAAGTACTTGTGCTGCGCTCTCAATAATAATGTGAATAAAATGATGACTAATGTCTGATGGATGACGATGATGATGATTGCTGCTGCTGATGATGATGATGATGATAATCCGTTCAGAGTTTGTGTGGAGAGATGGATAGACATTGTTAATGACTCTGCGCTATAAACATTATCAGCAAATCCTTTCACGTTGCACGTAATTCTGTTCTGTTAATTATCATCATCGAGTGTTTTTTTTTGTTTGTGTCTGTGTGTGTGTGTTTTTTTCCTTCTTTCTTTCCTCTTGACTTTTTGCTATTGTTGTTAATAACAACTTGTTACATATTTATATGAACACACACATCACTCTGGAGCTCAAACCGTTTGAATCAACAAAA
This sequence comes from Zhuqinia jingwanae, assembly GCA_027744095.1. Classification (NCBI taxonomy): domain Eukaryota; kingdom Metazoa; phylum Arthropoda; class Collembola; order Entomobryomorpha; family Paronellidae; genus Zhuqinia; species Zhuqinia jingwanae. Next base: position 72,538 of record JAHZNC010004234.1, on the reverse strand, counting down.
ATAACATGTTTTCGTCGACTAATCTGGCTCATGACTATGCTGACGAGAGATGATCATGTATATAAATAAACTTTTGTTATTGTCATATACTTTTTGTAAACACAGTTTTGACTACACGCATATTACTCAGAGAGTATTAGATTAGCGTCAGTGCTAACCAAACATCAATTAAATTACAAGTAGTTCTGAACAGTTTCCAGTGGCACTCAAATATAAATGATGAGAGTAAAACTAGTCAAGCATGTATGTATATGTGTGATACGTACTTTTACTACTGTCGTAAAACTCTGCTGGTCAGCATTTAGAGGTCGTTAAGAGAGAGAGAGAGAGAGAGAGAGAAGCTAAGAATGATAGAATGAAAACAGAAAACTCTGCTCTATTCCTTAGTACATGTCGTAGTCGTGATGTTATAGAAAATGAGTTGTTGGGTCGGGAAAGCGGTATTATTGCTATCTTCAGCTCTCTGAGCCCTGACTTCTTAGGAAAGATGGTCGATTAGTATGATGATCATGATCAGGTTTATAGCAGAACTACTTCATCAAATGACTCATATAAGTACGTAGGTATGTATGTTATCTATTCTGCGTTTATATAGCTTAGTCAGCGTAGTAATAATAATTCATCATCACAGTAATCTGCAGCAAATAGCAAGCTGATTCCTTATTCCTTCTCTCTCTCAATAAGGCACACAGAGACCAAGTACAAAGTGCTCTATCCATAAAACCTTTAGGATTTTGACTTTGTGACCCACAACAAAAACTGTTTTGTGTGTCGTCTCTCCGTCCGTGTAGTCAATCTCTTCTTTACGTGCTGTCACTACTACTTATCTCCTAATCGAATCATGATGAAATTGCATAGCTTGTACTATAAACTGCCAAATCAAGATAGGCACTTACATGATACATGCATGCATGTAAGAACACGAACCATGTATCCTCTCGGGTTTTTTTTTGTTGCTAAAAGTAGGTTGGTAATTTTCTCCTTGTGTTGTCAATCGTCATCATCGTCAGTCACAAGAATGGACATGATTTACTTATTCCATTCTCTGTCAGGCAAGGCAGGAAAATTACTCGACGAACCTATATGACTTGACTATAATTCAACCAAAAATACAAAACATCCGCATGCATTATTAGTACACCATATAAATAAATAGTAAGGTAGTAAGAAAAACAGAAGGATGCAAATGCAGAGAAGAGCTGCTAATGTAAAAGTGTTACATTTATGCATAATGTACATACACCACAGGGCCTTGAAGGGAAAACGATAATCATGCACCGTAGGTTTTAATGATCATCTTTTAAGCACGGCTTTTGATGTGAGGAAAAATGAGAGAGGAAGCCTGTAAACAAGTAACTCATCATCATCACGCCATGATTGCATCAACGGCATCGTCATCCTCTGAACCCTCCTAAAAATCTAGCTCATTTCTCTCTAAAGGGAAAACGTCAAGACTTGCTGAAGTTTACGCTTCATCCGAAAACTAGCTTGACATTCTATATTGCACATTAAGGGAAAAAAATCCCTCTCTCGTAATATATGTGTATGGTTATGGTTGAAAAAACGTTACTTTTTTTCTCAATACACACACAGATACATTCTCATATTCTCATATGGTATACATATATGCATCAAAAGATGGCTTGTTTGTACAACAAACATGAGCATTTAAAATTGGGAAGATGTATGTACTTTTACATACTTCATTCTGTCGTACTTTGCGTTGTAAAATATAAAAAATGTCTTCCTTTTTTAGAACTTTTGACGGAGTCATCGGGCAGCAGTCCATTACCATAAGGGGGCATAAGCTCAAAAAAAAAACTATTTTTTTTGCTCTCTGTGCATTTAGTGTTGTTGACAGAAATCTTCTGAGTTAATCTCAGAAGGGAAATGATGGAGAAGAATCCTGCAAGTTTGAACTTGTTTAAGAAAAGCACAGCAAGGATTTCTTGGACAAAGAAACGGGTTTTTATTTATTTGTATACTTATTTTAAAACGAAGGGGTAAAACGAGAGCAATTTTTTTTGAAAATTGTTTCTTTTCCTCTGGGTACAAATTAGATGTGTTTCGCCCTTTAAATTCCACCCTGTGCTTATCTCCTTCTTTGAAATGTCATTTTATGAGTACAAAAAAAGAATTCGTTTGAAGAAGTATCCACTGTACAATGTACAGTGTACATACATTGTGAACACTAAATTTCCTTCTTCTGCAATTTAGCTTATTTACAAAAACGTAATGAGACCCAGATGTAAACTGCTGGCGTATTATTTTGTTACCATAAGAACTGCATTTCTTCTTCTTCGGCAATCAGTTGTACAAGAAAAACCTTCTTTGTGAACACACTTGTCTGTCTACCCCATCATTTATCTCTACAGCCAACAATATATTACGGCTTCCAAAATTGTCCCTTAAGTGATGGTGCCGCTTTTTGGCGTTTCGTTCAAATGTAAACACATACATTTGAAATAATAAATATACACAATCTGATACAAACACATCACGCTCGTTTCTTGTATTTTTCTTTCCTCTCCTGATTCCTTTTTTTTAAACGAGCCTACAATTTTGACAATTCACGATTACAATTCCGTGCGAACGATGCTGCTCACTTATCAGCATGAGCTGGTATGTCCGGGTGGATGTGACTGACATGTTCCGTCAGGGCTTAGACATATTTTCCAAAAAAAATTGAAGCCAACCAGATGATCTCCTTTCTACCAAGGGATACTTTACATAACATTTCCCCTATCACTGCTCATTTAGTCGGAAATTGCTGATGGATAGAAATGTCATTTTATAAGATTTTAGTCCAAGTTCAAATTTACTGTTTGTAACTGGCTAAAAGAGAAAGACAATCCTCAGTGAAAAAAGTCTTATTTTTATCACTTTTTAGGATGTGCACAGTGTACACTGACTAAGCTGCTCTCTGGCGTGCATATTTCAAATTGTACTTTATTTCATGATTCATGATGAAATTAGGAGGACCACATAGCATGTTGAATGTTTGTGACCATTCTCTTTTTTTCCTATATGGTTTATCGCTCTACTCCACAGTTCTTCGTACTCGTCGTTCAAAACGTATTTTTTTTTCCTTTCCCAACATTTTTATCTGGTTACCAAATATGGAAGTTGTAAGTAATACACATATTTTACTTTACTTCTTCGACACTTTAAAGCACATTATGATTATTATTCTGGCTGTACTCTCATTGTAGAAAATATGTGTATCACCACACTCCGCAGCTGTCGTATATCATGTAAGTGTACTAAAAATTTGGATGAGTTGGAAGTACATTACATTGCATATCAATGGCAATGGCAGACAGAAAGAGAGAATTTTCCTTCTTCTCTTGCAAAAGAGTAAAATACACAAACATGTTTCTTTTGACGACTTTTAACACAAAAAATGTCGTAAAATATGAACTCTATGTTAAAATGGGTATTTATATTGTACAAGCTTTATGTTCTTATTTATTATCATTATCATTAATAAATTTATTGGAATAATCATACATAATAATAGGGTATACGAAAGTAGACAAAAATAGTATTATGAGTGAACAAAGGAGAAAAAAAGACAGATTTTTTTTATACAGCTTTTTGTACTTTTCCATTATTTAAAAAAAATCCACATTTTTTATTAATCAAATCCATTTAGCAGAATATGACAGGACACATTTGTGATGCTGTCATGTATACATATATGAACTTGGGTTTACATATAGCCATCATCCTATTTGAAATAAAAACTGTCGCATGCTGATGCTCATGATGTCATCCCAATTCTTTGCACGGACATAAAATGTATTATTTTTTATAACCACACAATATTTCGTTTACTACACACATGTACACTTAAAGACTTGTAACGCACAAAGCAGGTAATATTTATTCAAAAATTTATTTGTACAACTTGTATTGTGCATACAAAATATTAAATGTGGTCAATCTCGCAGAGTGGTTATAAACATTGTATTTCTAAAATGAAGTTACTTTTTTCTCTTTAGTTTTAAGTTAGTTGATGGGCTTATCCAAATAAAATTATGCAAAATAAAAATTGAAAATTTTTAGTATTAAAAAAATATATATTATAACAGTTTATATAGCCGGTTGTTGCTTTTTGGAAAAAAATTAAAAGCGCGCCATTATTATAAAAACCTTTTTTTAAAGTATTTTTTCCCATTTTCGGGTAATGTATCTTGTGTCTGTAGTCATGGTATGATTGACATGCAGTAACAATACCCTTTTGCAAAACAAATGCATGTAATAAACTTTAAAAAACTGGGAAACGTCCTTCCAGCAAATTTTGGCGAGCGTCTGCTGTGTATGGGTGGGAGTAGTGGAAAGAACTCATTTATTTTTTTTCAGAATGCACAGTTTTGGTCCGAGTGCATTTATACATATTTAGTAGTTTTCTTTTGACTGAATAATGACTTGGGAATGTGTTGTTTTCCTTGTCAGACGTTTGCTATTTTTATGACGGCATGTTTAGTACAATTATTTTAAGCACATGTACTTCCTTTTTTTCTTTCTTCTGTACGCTGTGCTGCTGCGGTATTGAATACTTGCCGACGGTACAATACGTTACTTAAGAAAAAGTAATTTCATCGAAGATGAAATAGCCGAGTGAGTGTGAGAGCTCTCTGTGCGAAACAAATGAAATGCATTAAGGTGTAGAAGAAACGAGGGAGTCGAGTGCAGTGCAGTGCCCGTGCATTACATTATTATTATATATGTATGAATGGCAACAATCAGCAAAAGGGATCTTGCGAATGAATCTCTTGTTGTAATCTGGCTAGTATCTAAAAGGTATTTTGAACTCAAGAAAAACTGCCCCCGTCCGACCATATCTACACTCCATCTGACGCAACGTTAATGGTGCGGTGCCCTTCACGCTTTGCTAATGAAATTGAACACATCCGAGGCCAGATACCTTTACTCTTATTTGGAGCTAAAGAATTTTTTTGTTTAACCCTCTTTTTTTTTACTTATTCTTACATATTATTTATATTCCAAACTTGCAAAAGTGTACAACAACAGCAACACAAGAAAAAAAACAGACAGTGGTGGTCTTCTTCTTTTTCTCGTTTTGCTTCTTTATGCTGCTGATGCTGCTGATGGTCTGCGCGTCTGCTGCAATAATAATAGTAAAAAGTATTGTTGTGTGAACTCAAATGTGGTGTAATGAAGAAGATGAAGAATTTCCATCATCATAAATATCCCTTAGCACTTTCTTTCTGATAATAATAATAATAATATATACATAGCTATACCTACCTATAAATATGTATAAAGTAGGTAGTAGTAAATGATGATGATGGCCAAGAAGAAGTAAAATTAAGTAAGTGGCCGCATGCAATTAGAATTGTACAAGAATGGTGTATGAGTATGTGTGTGGTTAGTACTACTACTATAACGTAACTTGCACACAAAGAAGCGACCAGTTAAATTTGTATGGAATCTTCATATAACAATCATCTTTTTTACACGTACATATAGTCCTACCATTTTCTATGGTTATCTATCACTGTTATTACTTGGCATATTTTTGGGTATTGTACAACACAATCCACAACTTTATGTATCATATCATCATCATCATCATTTTCATGCATTTGGGGAATAGATTGAGCACGTACAGGGAATATAAATGGTGGTATAACCGTCAAATCAGTATTTTAGATCCTGAGTGATATGCTCTTCTCTTTGCTGTATCTTAAGTAAGTAATATGGTCTCAAGGTGGTTCTTTTTTTTAATTCTTGACTTACCACCACACCACTACTACCAACTAAACTATGTAACATATCTCTGACTGCGACCTTTCACGATGATATGGCAAATAATGTGATGTTTATTTCTTGATCATGATGATTTAGAAGGCTTCTCTCTCCTCAAAAAGCAGCAGCTTCAAACCAAATATAGGTTGCTGATTTTTCTGCTACTCCATTCAACTCATATGATGGATGGCACATCGTAATTTACCAGCAGCAGCTCAAAAGATAAAAAAAATAGCAATCTCAGTAGTAGTAGTAGTGAATTTAAGTTACTTAACCATCATCATCATCTTGGCCCTCTGTTGTGATGATGATAACAATATGTGGTGTCGGTGTGTGTGTGTGTGTGTGCAGAGCCTTACCTTTTTCTTCCCATGCATACAGTTAAAGAGCTGTAATCATAATTGGATGCTTAAGACTGCGTTAAGCGAAAAATTTAGGGTTTCAATTCAAAGAATTTTTTTTACAAAAAGATTGTTAGGTATAGAAAAAATTATCGTGTTTTATTGAGCATTTTAAATCGAATCATTTGATGATGCTGCAAAAAAATATATATCATAAATGCGGTGCAAATATGCAATAAATTTATTTAATAGGGTCATATTCGTTCACAAAGAGGATGTGTGTCATAAAATGGCGATTTAAACTTCAAACCGCAGTTTTATTATATGAGGCAATATATGCTTATCAAACTCATCATGAAATCATATGCATAAATATAACGTCAAACGTTTCCTCTAAGTGTCAAGATAATATTTTTCACCTGCCATTTCAAATTGCGGATAATGGAAATAAATAGCATAGAAAAGCTAAAATGTAGGTAGGTAGTAGTGTAATAAAAAAGTATTAATTGAAGGAAAAAAGCATACAGAAAAAAAGCTGCCATACATATAATTTTAGTAACATTTGCTAAATATTTTTTTTCATTGAGGAAACAAAATATCCACTTCATTCATTCGTTTTAGTAATTAATTTTTTTAGCAATAAATTTGACTCACAACATTTAATGGGGAATTTTCAGAAGGGCATTAATTAAGAGGTGGGTGCCCATAAGCATCTATCAGACGAAGAGTTTACTGATTTAGATAATCATGAAGATTATGATGACGAGAGAGAGAGAGAGAGAGAGAGAGAAAAAATCAGTATATCGTGAAACACTGACGGCCAACAAGAAGTTGATGGTATATGGTAGTAGTTGTATTACAGTAGTTTCTTCAATAAAGTTTCATCAAAAGAAGAAGAAGAAAAAACAGTTTCCATTTTTAGTTGTTGCATAGGTAGTTGCGATATGTATGTCTGTGTAATGGTGAGGTGATCATGAAAGGTAGTTTTTAAAGGAAGTTGCTGCTGCTGCACTTGTTCATCATTTAAAAAAATAAGTTTTTATCCAACTTGTATCACAAACATGGTTTTGCGAAATATTTTCAAGCTCCGCACGCTATAACAGTGTAATTCATACCACCACTCTCTGTGAAAACAAGGAGCACGAGCGCAGCCACCATACATAACTCATTCAATCATTTTTATCGTGTTTCTTCTTCGTTCATAGAAATACATCCAAAATCTCTCTCTCTCTCTCGCGTGTAATTTTATAAAAATTAAATGCAAAACTCCCATTCTCTATCTACCTGCTTACCTTTCTGTTCACCTTTCTGTGATGATGATAATAATACGTATGTATGCATATTGCATATCCATCCACCTGTATTAAATCTTAATGGCTCTATTTTCGCCGTACAAGAAAACAAAGTTTGTGGAAACGAAACGACGAAAGGGACGTGACGTGGCAATAGTATTGGCGTATTTGTAGTAATAGTAGTAGTAGTGGTAATAATAATAATAATATGATATGATATGAATGGGACATGAGGATTTATGTCTTGAGCTTGCACGTCCATCCATCCGACCGAAGGTGTGCAGTTGCTGTACCAAGTGTGGAGCCTTATGGATGGTTATGATCAGAGTATATCCAAAAATGGAATGGGCATGTTTAAGATTATGACCTTGGTCGAGGGCATTGCAATCATCATGCTATTTCAAGTTTGTGAACTTGAGTGAGATAGACGACAGAAGAGAGAAAGAAAAAGAAACAGTTTTTTCTGCACAAATTGTTTCCCATATTGGACAGCTGCACTTTCATATTGTTATTATTACGTCCATGTAAGTATAAGCAGTGATTTCCCTGACGTCGAAGAAATACATATTTTATGATTCTTAAAATATATGATCGTCCTCTTCAAGTTGACTTTTATACGTTTTTTGTGTGTTAAATCGTAATCAACTGCAGTAGCAGCAAATGCACGATGATGATCATGATCATCATATCATGATCTATCTTTGATTTTTTTTTCTGCTCAAGTAACTTCAAGGATCGTCGAACTGATGTGTGTAATGCACCGCACCACCGTATAACTTAATATATTGTTATTATGCATGTTTGGAAAATTCCGATATGGTAAAGATTGAAGATTAATTACTGAGATATATGCAACGCAACATAGTAATAGCACAATGATAAGCTTTTTATGTTTGAATAAGTCCTTCTTGGCAATCATTGGACTTTCGCAAAAAAAAGCGTTAAATAAAATCTCATCGAATATATATATTTTTTTAGGCGAGGAGTTCGAATAACGTTCCTTCGTATCATGTGGTGTGACACCATCATCAGCAACACATTATCCGACATATTTGAACAGGTTTTTTGTTTCGTTTTCGTCTTCTTGTGAGCACACAAGATTATCCACAGATATATATATTTATACATACATACTTTTACAAAGAAAAAGATCAAAATGTCCATATAAGCGTATGGGGACAATAAATTGACAGATAGAACTAATTGAGCAAACGTCTCTCTACAAAGCTGGTAAAACAAGTTCAAGAAAACGGCATAAGTATTCTCTCTCCTCTTCTCTGGTGACTTTCTACGCCCACACACATCAAGTGAAATGTATCTTTGCACTCCAATCAGGTACAACACATCAGAGGATTGATACGTAAAAAACCAACAACATCTACATAAAAAGGATATATCTTCTTCTTCGGAAAGTTAAAGAAAGACAAAACTGAAATGCATTACTAGAAAGAAAAAAAAGACAAACTTCTTCAGTATTAAATTAATTGGCGATTGTTTTGCATAAAACAATGCCATTTACAAGTATCAATGCTTCCGTTCAATCAGAACTACTACAACGTACTTTTCTTTTTAAAACACAGTCTGTCTGTTGAATAGTTTAACTATAGCTGCTGCTGCTGAATAGCTTCATAGTTTGTTTCTAGTTTTTGCATAAATTATTGAACAAGTAGAAGAAAAAACGAGAAGATTGTGCGGAATCCTGTGGTATGAGAATACACACTGCAATTTAATAATTTATTAGTAATTGTTAAGTGATAATAAAAGTGCATGTTTAATACATTTTTTTTTCTTATGTTTCTTTTTATATCACAATTCTCAGTTAAAAAAAAAGAATCTTTACGTTTAGCTATTTATCTCGTTTGGATTTTAGATGAAAAAAAGGTGTTTAAGAACGAAAACGGAACAAGCTAATCATAAAATATCTATATACATATAAACAATAATCATAAAATTAATGTGGTTGTAGCGTTAACGCCAATTTATAGGCTTGGTTAGTTGTGTGTTGTTGATAATAATGCGTAACAACACCTCACGTATAGATATGGCCATATATACATCGTATTATCACAAGAAAAAGCGAGGCAGTTTACTTGTTTTCAGGTTAATCATATCTGCTAATGACGTCGTGGTAGAAAATAGAAAAGAAGATAAAATAATTAAATATTTCAAGTATGTATTGTAGTAGATATATATTTTTTCTCTAAAAAAAATTGGATTGCAAAAAGCATACAAATACGTATATGCATATATGCAATGATTACGATGTGTTGGAAGTTTTTTTTTTTGAGAAGCTGGAAGCATGAAAGCTGCTTAAAAATTTAAAAATTGATTTTGTTACGAGATTACTGGCCTGAAGTAGTAGAATCATTAGTAGTAGTAGTGTGTGTGCGTATAGTAATGAATTAAAGTTTTTAAGCCATTTCACCGGTTCGGTTGGTTGGACATCACATAGCGCAAGCATTTTAAATGATAACATTAAACGTTAGGTAAAAGGCAAGAAGAAGAAGAAGAAGAAGAAAGGGCAGAGAGTTGTAAAATAGACAAAACCTCCTACAGCACCACCGCCACCACCACACACCACATATTACGAAGCATTTCGATCCGTGCAGTGAGTGTATTACTATATTTTGCGTTTATTGTGGACTTTTCATTGTCTTCTTCTCCCCTTTACTATATATTTTACCTTCATCATCATTATTCTGATATTTTTTATGTATCACATTGCATAATATTATTATTATTATTATTGTGATAATAATAATATTATTATTATTATTATTATCACAATAATAATAATAATAATATATTTTTTCATATATATGTCTGTTGTAGTGGTGGATATGATTATGATTTGTATGCAACTTCCACATTACTAAAACCTAGCGCTCTCCTCAAGTCATCAGATCTTTGACCTGAGCTTTTTGTGTGCAGTACAGCAGTACAAGAAGATGTTTGAGGAGGAAAGTGGCAAGAAAAAAATATTTATTCCGCGTGCTTAATTATGGAATAGAACATGAGTATTCTTCATACTATTACGACAAGCGTAAATATTCGTTTCCGTGCATAATAAGAGCCAGGGTGTATCTATGTATATTCATATATAGTCAAGTGTGTATGCCATTTGATGTAACGGGCCAGCCAAAAGTATGTGCAGTGCACTGGAAAATATTTATTCAATTTTATCATAAACCATAACGGCTACATATACTTTATAAAACGTCATGTGTTGTGTGATGCAACTTTGTAATTTTGTGTATAGGGATGAATTATGTGTTGCATTAATGTAATTATAAATTAAACTTGCATTAAAGATTTTGACAACATGGCAAATAATTTCAAATGCCTTTTTTGCACTTTGATAATTTCATGTGCATTTGGCAAATATATTAAATAAGGTGCATACATACTTGTTGTGTGTGTCTGTACTGAGTACTGACTCAGTACTACTGAGTACACATGCCAGAAATATATACAAACTTCCTGGATATTGTGGTGACATTCTTGGATGACGAATTTTCCTCATTATGAAATCTCACCACATACATTAGGGTGGCTAGTTTATGTAATGCTTTAATAAACTCGGATGTTGGGTTTACAGCGCAGTTCATAACTCATGATGAAGACGTCATAGGAAGTACGAAGAATTTTATACATATTTTGGCTTCATAACATGTCATGATAAACTTTTAATTTATGTAGTTGTCTTTAATATATTGGTGCATAGTGACAAGTTTGAGGTGACAGGCCATTTCCTGACATTCACATCATCATCATAAACATAAGTTTATTGCTATTGAACTGATACAAGATTGTAACTGTTTTAAAAAACCATTTATTTTTTCATCTTTTTCCAGAAATTAAATCAACATGGCCGAAGTTGGATCTCCATCCCTTGAAAATCTCCCAAAGGTAGATGCTGACTTGAAGTCAGAGTTGGAGGGATTCAAGCCTGAACTCATGAAGAAGGCTTCGACGCAAGAGAAAATTGTGTTGCCAACCGCTGAAGGTACAGTAAAATGCGCAGTCATAAGTGACGCCGATATTATTTAAAATATATTTATTTGACGCATGTTTACCATGTCAAGTTCTCATTATTTACTATGCGGTGCTCATAGTGAAAATTATTACAAATATAAAGTGGTGTTTAATTTATATTTAAAAAAATATATACACAGACATACATGCGTGGAAAAAAAATTCATTTTACACAACATTTAATTTTATAAAAATGCAGCACAAAATACTATTTTTAATTAGTCGTTTAAAAAAAGAAGAATTTTACATTATAAATTAAGCCAAATCACGCATACTTGAAGATGCATGCGCATTTTCACTCTGCTTCTCAACTCAGCACGCAGCCATCTCTTTAAAATATTTCACAGCTGTGCACAAAAATCACTTATAATAATTAAAATATTCTGCGTTTCATTATCACTGCACTGATGCACATTTTACATGAGCACGCGTTTCAGGAATGCTCTGATGATATGATCAGCCGATCATTTCTGAATAAAGTACTATTAAAAATTTTCTTTCTACTTTGCATGTAATCTTCGTTTTGATTGAATCAGTGTTGGTGTTGGAAGCACTAAATTTTATGCAAGTATCATGTGTCCACTTTTAAAAAAGCATGAAGTACAAAACACAACTGTCTAATTTCTTATTATTTTTCGCTCAAATTTTGCAAGCCTTGCATGATTTTTTTTAAAGTAATTTTTCTTTCTTTTCTCGCAATTTTTTTCATCCATCTTTTTGTTTCGTAAAGACGTGAAGCAAGAGAAGCAGCATACGGAGCTTATACACGGACTCGAAGCTTTCGATAAGAACCAGGGCCTCAAGCAAACCACCACCAATGAAAAAGTTGTTCTTCCGAGTGCAGAAGGTGGTGTTTATGTTTGCAAACTTGTTTATTTTCTCTTTTTATTTCTCGTGTTCCATTTATTTATTTACTAATATTTTCCTGGCCTTTGTCTAGTAGAGCTCTTAAAAACATACTTAACATTTCTAAAACTTAAGTAATATGCTTTCTTTCTCTTTTATTACCTATTATTGTTCTCTGTAAAAATTTGTGTTGTGTTTCGTTTAATTATGTATGCACATAATATTGTGATTACATGTGTACTAAAACATGTCCACTTAAAATACTCACTTAAATAGTTAGTATATTTATTATCCATTTTGTTTTTGCTTTATGCTCATTGCAACTAAAATGGGAAAAGTTGATGCCGCGCTCTAATGTGATGCATATAAATAACGTTTAACTATTAAGCAGCTGTAATTTATCAATTTTTTTTTGGGAAAAACTAAATACATCTGGATTTATTTAGTATGGAATAAATTAGTATGGGTCATGAATCATCATCTGCTTGACGATGATTATACACATTGTATTAATATGACATGTCTCATGAAAACAAGTTTGTTGTTTATCTATATTGCGTTATATTCAGACTTGCAAGCGGAGAAGACCCAACAGGCAATTTTGAAGGGTGTCGAGGATTTTGATACCAACAAGCTGAAACACACTGAGACCCAGGAGAAGATGATTTTACCAGATAAAGAAGGTTTGTATTCCATTTAGCAGTATGTTCTATCTCAGAAAAATGCAAATTGCTGACACACAAATTTTCCAAAACAAAAAAATAATATATATAAAATGCATGCATATGAAATGATTTTAAAAAACTCAATAAATTGAAGTGCTTGTTTACCGGCTCTAATCGCCTTGTACCACTTTTTTTTGCAGCTATTGCAACGGAGAAAACTCAGCAGAATTTGATCGAGGGAATCGAAAGCTTTGATCAAAAGAAATTGAAGCATGCAGAGACCCAGGAGAAAAACCCTTTGCCAACAAAGGAAGGTACGTAATTCATCAGACACGCATAAATTATCTCATATGTAAATTTTAAAATTGTAATCAAGAAACTGATTACATGTAAAAGTGCAAGAGTTGCACTTTGTTGAAAACTCATAATAATAATAATATTTTTCTTTTCTTTTCCTTCCTCATAAACAGTTATCGATCAAGAGAAGCAAGTTTAAAGGTATCTAATTTCAAGTCTATCATCTCTAATTTATGCCATCTTCGGGACACAAGAGCCGATTCTTGATTCCTATAACATCGAAGTCTATTCACCTCATTCCTGTCAACGACCAATCTAGCTTTATCGTTCTTTCCCACACTTTTATTTTGAATGCATTATTAAAGCAACAATAAATAAATAATAATATTGTGCGTTGAAATTGTAACAACATTTCCAAATATATACCTACCTATATATATACATATATACAACAAAAAAGTTATCATAATGACCTAATTTACCATTTTGTTTTTTTTTGTTTGTTTTCTGAAATAAAATCGTGTCTTTTAACTTGCCTGATATCTTTCTGGATAAAAAAGTATATGCAACAAAATTATTATAACATAATATTTTACTACCGAGAAAAAAAAATCGATGAGATTACCTACTAAAGAAAAAATAATAATATCAAGAATTTTCTATCCTACTAATTATACCTGTATAAGAAGTAATGGCCACAATATTTCTTGATGAGCAATAATAATAATAATAGTAATAGGAAAATGCGGGAACTTTATATATACCTATAAATAATTCATATACAGGTTTTGTTGGTGAGTAGCTGTGACATTTTAAAGGAACGTTTAAAAAAAATACCGGACTGATGGGCATTGTTATACTTTTTTCATTGCTAACTAGGTTAAAAGAATAAATTTTGCTATGTATCTTATAACTGAAATAATTTAATTCAATACCTAAATAATAATCAGATATCTATTTACAACATTATACACATATATTATTATTATTATGCATCAAATAAGACGTTAAAAAATCCATTATCTTATGTCAAATATTTTTTTGCCATTTGTGCTTTTTTAAATGTCATTCAAAACTTTAACACTTTGAACTTATACGATTTTTTTTTTGCAATTCCATAAAGTTTATGCGAACCACTTTTCTTTCTTTCTTTTCTTTTTTTTTTAAAAGAAGAAAAAAAATTCTGTACTTTTTTATATTTAAAAATGCCACTTACGCTGTTTTTGTTATTGTTGTTGTTATTGTCGCGGGTGGTGTTTCGTTACCCATCATCTTTCCTAACAGCTTACCATGATATTACACAATTATTATTAACCAAATCTTACCATTGTTCTGAGTAATTACTACTACTACTACTAAAGTACACTACAACACCATATTATATAAAATACACGCAAGAGTGTAAGCTTATATACTACTACTACATGTTATTATACTGATTATTGTTTAATAGATTTTAAGGCTTGTACAATAATATTACAAAATACCAAAATAATGATACTATTCATTATACTTAATAATATTATGTCAATAATAATAGTATCATGAAAAAAATGAAATGAAAAAGTTAAATTGATAGTTTAAAAGAATATATATACTTGCTTGATATAACACTAGTCTTATAATTGCACTGTGTGCTATATTGCTTATTTTTTGTTTGTTTTTTGGTTACTTTTCACAAGTGGTAACTAGTATACTTTTTTTATAGCCACCAATCCTCTCGGTGCAATCCAAATTTTTCCATGAAGCAAAAATAAAAACAAAATCTTTTTTTTTATACTATTGTTAATGTTTATTATTATTATTATAATAATTAGTATTATACTATTATTATTATTGTTCTTATTAATCGTAATGATCCAATAATGCAAAATAAATAAATGAAGTAAATGGGGTATAAAGAAAATAAAAAGCAACATTGTAATAATATGATGAGTATATATTTTAAAAAAGGCCAAGAAATAAATTGCAGTTTTAATGGCTTGTATTTGAATTTGTTTTTTTTGCAAATGTTGAGCGTTTTTATTATTCATTTTTAATTACGAGTTTTCATTATTAATTATTTTTTGAAATTCATTATTATTTGATATCAACCTATTATGCTTTTTTCACTGTTTAAAAAAAATTATTACTATTATTTATGCACGGGATCAACGCGATGACATATTATTATACATACATATATTCATCAATCCCATTTATATTATGACACACACTTACATACGCACAGTTTCTTATATAATAATAATAATAATAATAAAATTAAATTCATCTCTTATTAGATCACATTCATCATTCTCACTGGTATTTGTTGTAAAATATTTTAGATTATAAGCTGCTGCTGCTGCTGCTGCTGTAAAAAGAACAAGTACTTCTAGTAAGTACTTAAAAGGTTGGAGAATATAAAGTAGTACGTGCCTTTAAAAAAAATTAGCAATATATAATAATGCTAAATAATATAACATGCATGTGTGGTAGCACATGAGATACACAATTGAAAATAATTACCATGGCTATACTATATGTAAAAACACCATGGATTTAAAACAAGGCACTTGACTGATACTGAAATAGGTAATATTAAACTACTTCACAAATCATAATAATTATTATCATAAAAATCCTATTTAGTTAAAAAGAAGCACAAGTCACAATCTTTTGTTGAACAACAAATTCAAACGGATACATAATGATTATCCGAATAATTACTATATTAAATATTTTTTTAACACTATTTATGTACCAGATTTTTACTGTAAATTTGTGAAAAAAACGGCGAATACTATTTTTTTAATTAAAACGTAGAGAAGCTAGCTGTATCACAGAGTTGGATCAGCTGTATACTCTAAAGTTTTCATTAAAATTTTCTCGAAAAAGCTATGTAAAAAAAGAGTAACTTGTGCTAGAAATACAAATACGAAGAAAATCAAATTAAAGTAGTAATAGTAATAGCATAAATGTATATTGTCACTCATATAAGAATGAACCTTTGACAATAAACTATTTTTGTGCTGAATAGTTTTATATGGTTGGAATATAAAAGAAAAAATGTTTTAAAAATCTATTGTGTTGCTATGTAGTATGTTTATGTTACATTGTTTAAAATATTGAGACACTCGTAAATTTATTAAAATTCGCACTATGTATCATGGATCAAAAGTGTAAAATATTGTGTTTCACGAGCGAGACAGGGAAATAAGTAAACGGAAGGATAGGTTGCGTTAGTTTTGTAAAATGTTTGCAGCTCTCATTTTGTCCCAGCAAAATTTATTGAGCTAGTTAATTTTAACATCGCACGCGATTGCAATGTGATCGGAGGCATAACTTAAATTTGGTAGACGACTTGGTCCTACTTGCTCCTCAGTAGGTAACATCAAAAGAGATTCGATGTCACAATAACTGCGTAATAAAAAAAGTATATCAATTTAGCAGAGTTCTTATAATCATGTTAAATAGAGCAGTGATTTCCATTTAGGATATTGAATAATTTTTTATAAAGAAAACAAACCTATTATGGAAAATGTAATCAATTGTGTGACAGTATTCAGCATCTCCGCGAATCTTCCATGTTGTGTATGGAGGCTCTTCCCCTCCGTATAATTTAGAATATGCGCTTTGAACAGACAGTCTGCAAAATAAAGCATTCCAATGAATTTAGTTGAGAGTAAATTAAGATTTAACTGCAACACAGGTGATTCAAATAGTAGAAAAATTGTTCATCTAAGCACATTTCTCTCACCTGGATTTAACAGTCGCTATTACGGCCTCGGTTGGAACCGCATTGAAATCTCCACAGAGAATCAAGGGCTTTGAAGATCCACCACATGACACTACATAGTTGGCTACATCCTTTCCTTGCTCATTCCGCATTGTTGAGAGTAGAGCTCCTTGACGAGCTTTCAAATGTGTTGTAGCTACACAAACTTGCTTCCCGGTTTCCTTTATCCTCAAATTTGCAAATATGCATACCTGGAAACATAATTCAATAGGTTGGCATTTTTAAATTTGATCCATGATTTTTTTCAGACAAATGTCCCTCTCAAAGGCATTAGCAATAAACCCATCTTCATTTAGTCAATTTATATATACACACCTGGTTGGATTGCACACGCCAAATTTCAATGATTCGGCTTGATGCAGAGATCAAATCAAATTTATCTTTACGATAAAACAATGCACAGCCATCGGGTCCGTTATTGTTCGTAACGTAAATACATGGAGAATCAGGCTTGGAGCAGAATACACCTCTATAGCCTATGGCTGTCAGACAAGTATTCAAAAAATTGAAATGGTCAACCTCCTAGACACCGGGAAATGAAAACAAAAATAATATTACACCATTTGTTTTGCAGAATACACATACTTGCGTACTTTAGTTGGTAAAATTTCAAATTCAAGCTAAGTATTTTTTTTACCTGAAGGCATATGACGTCAGGATCGTAAAGTAAAATTTCATGCAAAATCCTAAGTCTTCGGGCAGTCCAGTTTAATGTCCCATCTGGAAGACCTATGAAGTTGTCATGTCCCACTGCCAAGGCTAAACATGATAATAATTTTACGACGTGTTAGAAACATTAACCATTAACTGAAGTCACCGATTGCGGTTGATAGATAGATTTATTTATTTATATAGACACATATATATAAATACCTTGTGCGAGAATATTCCAAGTAAGAACACGGAACCGACCCCCATTATCGGACGCTGTGAGAGAGGAATCTAATTCATAATACAAAATATATATATTTCAGATTATATCATTTACGGATCCCAATTTTGTCAATTTTGTAGATATAGTATTCGCGAGCGTAAAAAAAAGTTTAAAAAATCGAATCCTCCTACCATTTCCTGAAGAATTATTGTGTCGAATTGGTTGCATACTTGGCGACGAGTTGACAAGGGCATTATCCTCCAGACGAATAAAGTTTCTGGATATTAGCGGCGCACTCTTTTGTAATTCATTTGCGCAACGGCTAAGGAGTGACTCTCTGGTAGTTGCAGCAGATACTTCAAAGTCCACGTCTTGAATATCATCACGCGTCAAAGGGACAGAGGTAAAGCTGCCCATTCTAAAATTATTACAATGAGTATCAGTAGGAAGTTTCATTTTCTGCTCATATATTTGTAACATTTTGTTGAACCCCACAATTAATTCCTAGCACTTGTGCAATAATAATAGAACGTAAAAAATGGTACAATGTGTGTGTGTGTGTATTTTGATTCAAAGGGAAGTGAATTGTTTTGAATTTGCAAATGGAATTTTCAATTGTTGCGACTATAAGTGTTATTGGATAATAATAGTATGTTCATTAACAGTTTGTTGTGTGCTGTGTGTCGGTGTTGCTCGAGAGCATTTTCACTTTCAATTGGCTTACTGCCCGGCGAAGTCATCCAATTTTATAGTGTCGTACCACACAGTACAACTCGCACACTGCGCTTGCTTACGCATCCCATTTTTTCACAACGTTTTGCATATCAGTTTGACGTCATTTGAGAATTAAAGTGAAGAGAGGATTCTCCATGAAAGAGAAATTCGTTTCTCCATTGTCATAATAATAATTACTACGTATTTACTCTTAATTTTTACGCTCATCTGTGCTCATGCATAATATTGTGTCTCGTCATATTATTATACAAGAATTATTTTGATTAGTATGGTGGCATGTGGAATGTGGAGAATTAGCTACTTGCCCTTTTATCTTTATTATTATTATTATACGCTCAGTTCTGAGCATGAAATAAAATCATAAAATAAAACCCTAATTATTATTAATACGCCTTGTTCTCCTCAGCTTAAGCGCAGTATACGGCCTACTACTGCCCAATACGAATAGCATCGCGTTTCTTAATAAAACGATCATCATCATCATCATTTTCACGAATCCATACTTCTTCCTTCCTACTGCTCATTATTATAATTCCTTATGTAAAAGAATATACAGTACAGGAGAAACGGACAGCGGCGATGATTACCTCATCCTTATTTAAATTTTTTATTTATGCTGAGAAATGGTTTACGTAATCAAGTCGTTGTTGCTGGGAGAAAAAAATTAAAATATCTAATTTTTATTCTTGCCAAATCACGTTGTCGATTTTAATAAGTTGTTGATGAGGTGTGAAATTTAATTATATTTTCTATGATAATCATTAACGCATGCAACGACGAATAATAAGAGATGCTGATGATTTAAAGGAATAATAAGACAAGTTTCTATAAAATCCTGCTTACTAATTAGCAACGTTTAAAAAAGGAAAAGTTTTATGTTGCTGGGGAAAAATATCTGTGTTAAAAAAATTGCCAATATGCGTAGATAATTTATAATTTAAAAGGAAAAGTCAACATGAAGTGAACTGAATATTCGCGATACAAAAAAAAGAAGAATTTATTTCTCTGCTCTCAGCAGGTATTAGGTATATGTGTATAATAATAGGTAGTAATAATATTGAATGGAGTCACTGCAGGTATCCTAAATGAAAAAAGTATTTTCATGACCTGTCTATCATATTTTTCTTGCTAATCATATTTTTTTTATCTCTTCAAATCCGAAGAAGACAAACCCTGCATGCGCATAATAGCTTTAATTGTTTAAACTTTATTTGGAGTTAACGTCAGTCTGGATTTGGATAACTAGATAAACCATTCTGTCAAAGTTAACAAGATCATCATCATAATATCATAATCATCATCATCATTTCGTTGTATGTAGGTATTTGTTTTTAGTGATGATATAAAGATAGCTACTTATACAAATTCCTCCGAGTCTAAAACGTAAATTGGCTTTACATTTTTTTCCAGTCAATCATTTTTTAACCTCAACTCTTTCACATGAACAACTCAAGAAAACTAGTTTTATGACCTCTAATGTTATTCACTTTTATGTAATATTTGTATACCTATTGCTGCTAAACACATGCTAATAAATGATAAATTACAACTGTGGGTGTAACTGTAACTATTTACATTAGATTTTTGCAGTTTGATCAAAGACGAGAGAAAAAATTAGCGATGCATACGTAAATACAAAAAAAAGCATGTGTTTAAGGTTTTCTTTTTAAAAGAAGCAAAGTTCAGTACTCATATGGTAAGCAGACATCTTCAAGGATGTTCAAGTCTGTGTGCACTTAAAAAAATTAAATTTTGAAGCCGGCTTGCACTTTGAACTTGGTAAACTGGTTGTCGGCGGTATGAAAGGTTAAAAGTGTGTACAGAAACCTGGAACTTGCAACATTCTTGTGTCGTCGCTATAATGATGATATTGCAATTTTTACGAAGGTACTTAAAAGGTGTTTTTCAAATTTTTAGTGACAATTACACCAAAATGCGAGGTAACTTATGTATCACCAACTTCCTAACCTACAACCTAGGACGACGCTACAAGATATACAGAGACGGTAATTAACTACGCATAAACTTTTACAGAAAAAAGTTAGCAGATATTTTGAAGATAATAATATGCATTCCGGTGTCACGTGAGAAATAGTAGTAACACAAGTTGAATGACTATGTCATCATGATGATAACCAAAAAAAATGGCGTTCTTCTCGATAAGATTTAATATTTTTTGATAAGATTAATGTGCAAAGCATGTTTAATCGGTTCTCTCTGCTGATTCTCAAATCATTCCATACTATAATCGAATGTTTATATTCGGCCCGGCACAAGGCATGTGTATTTTTATGTGTATATCATCATTGGCACCCCTTTTTATACTAAAGATCAGACCTCTTTGTATCAACAAACTACGATTATTTAATCGGACGACGTCCATTCATAAAAATAAATGCAAATTATTTTCAAGAATTAAATGTCGTTCAGATTCGACTGGATAGATAATGCACCATTCTTATTCCTTGTTAATAAAACAAACAACTGACTGGAATTAAACTCACAATCAGTTCATACTCAATAATGAATGAAGAAGAAGATCCGGCACCAGTAGTGCTACACATCTTCCATAAAATGCCTTTATGTCGAGAAATAAAACCGAGCTCCTATCCCGCAAGTAAGTCAAAAAAACCAATGATAAGGTAAAGGTCAAACACGAATATGATATGATGAGGTTGATGGCGTATGGCCGGCCGCGGCCATTTATTTTATCTGGTCTATCACCTTCAACTTGTACTTGAGAATGACGGCCTTACCCTTTCTGTCGCACACACACACACACTCACATAGCGTCTTGTCTACTACTCTTTGGGCTGACAAAAGATGCATTATATCAAAAAATGGGAACCCTTATGTGCAAAAAAAAAATATTTAAGAGAGAGACATGGCGAGAGAGAGAGAGAGAATGAACGACTTGATTCAGCAGCAGCAGACTGCTTGTCGGTAACGGTAGAAAAAATACAATAAATTATAATATGACTATTACTATATATTATGCACACGGCGTGCCTCCATACTATAATGTACTATTGACAAAATGAATAGTTGGGCAAAACTATACCTATGCATATAATGTGTAATCATAATGATATGCATACTTAAAACGTTGAATTTACGATGCAGTTTGTCTGTCAATTTACTTACTCATTTTCCTTCATAGCCACTGGTTATAAACGATAAGATTCATCATATCATCATGTTTTGGAGGACCTCTACTATTTTTTTTATTTTTTTTTAAATGTTTTGTAAAGAATCTTGTGGTGTTGTTTTTATCATCTTATATGGTCCACTCCAGTTATATGTGCATTTGCTATTTGCACTTTATACAAACTATTACATTATAATAATAGTTAATTTAACCTTTCTCCATTTAAAAAAAATGAACAAATGATATAATTTGCAATTTTAAAAATTAAAAGATTAGAACAGTTTACTTTCAAGTTGTCTGTTGTCCTAAATTATCAAATACATAGTTGACTAAAGGACTTGCAGTAAAAAATAAATAAAGTTTTTTTCCCGTTAGATTGGAGACGACACTATATTTTATGATGATGTTAGCATATGACATGCATGAGACGAGCTCCACTTTTTTAAAGAATAAAAAAAATGTTACAAAGTTATAGTAAAAATTTAAATAAATTGTGAAAAAATATCCTTCCTTTGACATTGTAAGCCAGATCTACATTTTATTTAGTATCAAATGCATGCATTTATGGTCCATTGTAGTATGTAGTATATCTAACATACCAGTTCATTTCCTTACGAAGGAGATTCTTTTAGGATGTTATGGAAAGCTATATATTCATGTTTGTTTTGCTTTATTTGACCACTTACTATTAGTCGATTGTATTTTTGGCGACTTGACACATTAACAAATAGATGGATTATGATTTTTCATAGTGCCAGTAGCGCTACTAGCACGTCGCTTATACTTAGGCTATAATTAGCTTTTATTTTTAAAACAATGTTCATTATCATACAGGGAATTCCTGATCTCCGTAGAGTCAACCTATTCGATTGGTCTAGACTCTTGAGCATTGACACCCGTGTCGGGACTTAAGGTAATTACGTAGTGTTAAGCTAACATTCCATGCTTTTTGTATCTCTGTAACATTAGTCCGGCAGTATTAAACATTTAAGCCTGCCATTTTTTCTTTCAACTTTATAGATTGTAGGTACATTAGGGCAATGGCCTACAAGGTTCATATAGAATTTTAGCTGAGTGGAGGTGTATTAGATTTCAGTTCAATCACATCTTATAAGAAATGAGACAGAGACAAAAATACATGTAAATTATTAGTCTTAAAGTCTTAATTCTTTGCTTAAGTAGTGCCATTACGATGTATAGTTTTAAAAACTAGCAATAGCATGGTCGTTGACGCTATTACTAAAAAGAACTTAATATGATTAGATTTCTTTTTGTTGAAGAGTTGGGTAACATGCTATAAAAATTTCAGGAAATAATTATTACCGATGACGACTGTTAAGTCAATTGCCTATTTTATGAGCTGTATTGCATTGCTACTCCGTGAGAGTCAGAGTACCGTGTCGTTGACAAAGAATATCTTAGTGGATGTGTCAATCAAGCGCCTTCCTATCACTTCCAGACAGTCATGCGATAATCTCGTATTAGTAGACATGCGATAAAAAAAACTTTAAAATTTGAAAGTCAATGCAGCAACAGCAGCACATTCTTATTTTCCAATAAAGCTGATAATGATGCAACAACCTCACATCCGATCACATTGACCGGTATAACACATGACATAATACACACATATTCATTCAACCTTTTAAAAAAATAAATCTTTTCCTACCCACGTAACAAATTTCATGTTGAAATCTCTTTGAATATTTTCCTTTCACAAAGATATTTTTTATGAGGATGATGATAATAGCTATTTTATTATCGATTTTTTCTTCATTCATAATTCATACTCACGACACTTCATCATAATAATGTATTATGTAAAAGAGAAGAACAAACCAAATTGGTATTGCGCTATCTTAACTCATGAATATCCATGATGAAGATGATGGGGAAAATGACGACAATTGAATAAGCGATGATGCTGATAGGTTTTGTATCTAAGATTTACAAAAAGCTTCTTTTTTTTCTTGTGCATTTTTTGTACAATTTAATACCTTGTTGTTTTCAATACATTCTTCGCCACCGGCCTGGTGATCCTGTTGACAGAAGCTCGAACAGCAAGAATCATGGTTTCAGCTACAGAAGAAGAACCAACAACCATCCTTTTTTTAGGTTGTCATTTAAGTTTATAATATCGAGGATTTGGTTGTTTTTAATTTTTAAGAGGTCGTGACAACAACAGACAAGAGTGAAAAAGGAAGTATTAACAAGAACATTGAATTTGTGAACATGATGATGATGATGATGATACTTGTAACGTAACGTTCATTTATAAGTTTGGTAACACTGGCTCGTGTCTTGAGATTTGAAAAAAAATATTATGAAACTTTATCTCAGAGAGTATTGCACAGGAGCGGAGATAAAAATGATACTTTGTTATATAATCCAAGTCAAGCAGAATCAGAATAAGGAATAATAATGATGATGATGCTGATTTTCTTCGCACTATAATAACCACATAATATATTGCATGACGTTTGCGTCTCTAGAGAAAATTTTTCGTAATAGGCTATTTAGCACGAAGATTGCTTCCACACGAAATAAAAAAAGTTTAATCCATGGTTATGGTTGTCTGATTTTTGCATGGACTACACAAACACACACAGATTGCAAACTAAGTCAACATCATCACCACCACCACGAACTGGATGATGATGACCTACTCAATTTGAGAACCAACTATACATAAATTATTAATGATGAGGAGGATGTGAGTGTGTGTGTTGTGTGATGATGATGATAATTTTTTTGTACATGTGGTGGGTAATCGTCACCTCGTTGTGGTGGTGCTCAAGCATCCCATTGTGATAATAATAATATTTCGGAAATGTGTAAAGCTAATGCTGACGAATACGATAATATGTAAACTCGGGTTGGTCGGAATTGGAGATAATCAGAAACACAAAATTAGTCCGTGTCTCTACTTACTAAAATTTATACACACACACACACACAAGTTTATATTTAATACTTCACTGTTGCCGCTCGCACCATCATCATCATGACTATGCTCAGATAAAACTGAATGAAGTGGACAGACAAAAAAGAGAGTGAGATCTAAAGCTTTTTACTATGTGTGTTCGCACAAATCGGCTTGGCAATATAAAGTCATTGAATAAGTTCAAGGTGTATTGATGATGACTTTTCGTTGATGATGATTGCGACGATGATGGTGGCATCATCAAGCACAGCAGACGGCTAACTAAACCTAAAATTAAGCCAGTGAAAATGCTACAAGGTGATTAAAAAGTGTAGCTTCACAGTAAAAGTTGCCAATGTCGCGACTCACACAAGCAGGCAGGGAGAGAGAAACGACTATTTGGAATGCTGAGATTTGCGTAGCACGTGTTTGGGTGCTGATAAGACTGCGTATATTGAAGCCAAGATGATGATACATGTTAACAGCGTGTGTGTACATTATTCATATGATCAGTACATACTTGTTAGTTGTGGGCATGGATCATGATGATGATGATGATGTGATGATGATGATGATTCACTGTAAATACCCATATCATTTTTTCCATTCGGATATAACTAGATTCTCCATTGGATATTATATGACCTATGCACAAATTTAGTTTAAACAAAACTACAGCAACTGTTTCCAACAAACCGTTGTAGCCATTCTTCCTTGGACACAGGGCGTTGTTTATGACCGCTTCTTGAATGCGAGATTGGGTTCAGTACTTGAAAAGTGAATACACTCTTATTTTTTTTGTGTTGGTAAAAATACAAGAAAACCATCACACCGACAACACATAATTTGTTTATTCTCAAACATAATATGCTTCTTGTACAGTTTGACTATGATGCCATGTATCAAGACCATGAATATATAATATGAATATGCTGCGTATCCCTAACCGAAAAACCTATTTGGCAAGATTTCAATAAAAAGTGATCTTCTTCTTCTCTTTAAACCCAGCTTATTGTGTATTTGGGGGACAAAAAGTACATTCGCTGAAAAAATCACAGAAACACATCTCCAAAGATAACTTGCCCTGAGAAAGGGCAAACGTACATAAATAAATACGTATTGCAAACAAACAAGAATTTTTATTATTAACAAATTTCCGATATGATACGATGATATATATAATAGTTAATATGTATCTTGCGTCGTAAAATGGAAAATCCTACCAGAAACAAGGCGGCAAAAGAGGGGAGGATTGTGAAAGAAAATTTTATTTTTGGAATGCGTCGTTACACTTTATTGAACTGTGAAATTGCAATGTGAATAGGAAAATTCTATCTATATATTATTCATGCAGTTTTGCAGTGGCCAACGGATTTTTGAAGGACCGCTGTACACCGAGCGGCGTCATTTCATTTAATCATTTGTCCGCATGATCAGTTCTCTCACACCATTATGAACACACAAGGAGCAAGACTTACTCAAAAAGTAGAAAATGGCTCGAACTAACCCGTATTTGTCTCATATTTATGTCCTAGGAATAATGGCCTGTATCTCTGCATAATTTTATTTTGCACGTTGCATTTACGATCTCATAACAAAGGTAATTTGAAAGCCATTATTACATGTAGGTAACTTTACTAGTAGCGTAACCTATAAGAACTACCACTTAAATATTCATGACCACGTAATTGTAGAGCGGTTCTCTTTTACAGCGCTACAAAAAGTTTATTCTTGTGCTGACCTTGTAAAAAAAATATTGAAACATAATCGTACAAATTTTTGGCATTTAAAAAAAAAATTTTTGACGAAGCAACTTCACAGAAAAGATAAAGATGAACACATAATACAAATCATTTGACAACACTTATTTTACATCCGTGCTGAATCAGTGCATAAATTACTTATTACAATGAATGTTATTATAGACCACAATGTAAATTGCCACCATCACTACTACTGCTTCTCACACAACAGAGTCGCCATTCATGATGGTTGGCTAAATAAGATTTTTTCTTTCTTTTCTTCTCCTTTCATACAAAAGTGAAACAAGTTTTGTCTGTGATTGACCTGCTGTGTTAGTTGTTTCATGTTATATTTTAAAACCAGCTGTTGCAATGTTGCAGACTGTAATTTTAATCTCCAGAGGCGGATTACTAAGCTTAAAAAACACCATGTACACATAGCCTTTATACATTTAAATGGTCACATTTATTATTTTGTAAGTTTGAAGAATCACAGCAACACAGCAGCGACTTTCTTTAAAAAAAAGCATGCTTGGTTGTGTAAATGTGTCGCCCATTGAGTCTCTGCCAATTTGGCTACCGCTGCAGGTATATACAATGTGTACCTAATCATTAGTGAACTTACATATTATGTATCAAGTCTCTCTGCTCAATTCATCTGGGATAAAAATTGGGAGAATAATAATAATGACCATTATTATAATGAATGCTATACTAATAAGGAGTAATAATAAGATTTTGGAGAGAGAGAGAGAGAGAGAGAGAGAAGTGATGAGAACAATAACATATTGTATATTATTCAGTCAAGGATATGGAGATATATTTTTAAATATGCAAATCTTATTATCTTACTCGTCTCAGCTCATGCTATTTTAACATTTACAGAATCATCTTATCAATAAAATATCATTTGATGCTAAAATAACATGTCGTAAGAATAACTATGACAGGGCATGGTATATAAATAACTTGAACGCTGTAACGTCATAAATAAGTAGCCGAACTAATTTCCCCAGTTCGGAAACCACGTTTGAACTCCCCTCATGGTAATTCTTATATTTATTTCAGATGTCCTAATGACGTAGACTCGACGCGATGCCATATTACGGGTAAAATTATTTCTACGTAGAAATTTTTACCTCTAAATTCGAATTTCCAATAGTGGGGATGCTTCCCCGGGAGAATGTGGGTAGCTGCATAGTGATTTGACCGAAATTTCTTTTAGTTTCTGAGATAATCGCAGGACTTACGGTCGGACAGACTCACAAATATATCTCATAAACCATCCTACCAATCCCTTTGGGTTCGTTCGGCTACTCAATAATATGCATATGATCTCTTAAGTTCCAATAAGTAGACAGGAGTAATGACACGTTAAAAATAGCATAATTAGCCTTGTCTCTCAAGTGCCAGGCAAATGTCATTTGCGCTCATGAAAGTGAAAATAGGTATGCAAATAAAATCGTGATAATACTGGCCGTAATAACTTGTAACATGTAACCGTCACGAGATATTTCGATCAAAATTTGTATGAATAATATATTTAACTGACAAGCTTCTTCTAAAGAGAACTGGATGACTTACATAGAATTGGAAAGCAAAAAAAGGAATGTTTTTTTACTTACTGCATTTTGAAAGATTGTCCGTCAAAAAAATTATGCGTCTTTAAAAATTTCTTGCAAATGAAAATGCATGTAAACTTTTTTTAAACACAGGTCGTAATTTTAATATGATTATGAGTTAAGATAGGTGAATAACTGACCACGGTATCCTTAAAAGATGTTGCGTATTTACTATGCCGAGTATTTATATATATATTTTTTAAGCGGATATTCAACAGGATTTAAAAGGTAGTGAAAGGAAAAATACTGGGCATCCCATCCAAATTATAGGGAATGATAATTAGATGATCTGGACCGTTTCCCTACTATCACGGATGTTGAGTCAAAAACGAAACCAGCCATATTTGAACCATCGTGTAAAAAAGAAACAAAAAATGATCGTTTGCACGCTATCTGAAGACGTACTAAAATATTGTGTTGTTCAAGAAAATAAGGCGGGGATTGGGTAAATGTTTTTGAGAAACGGATCTCTTTATATAATCTCATGGTTTGATTGCCTAGAGGGAATTCATCCTTCTGTGTTTTTTTGGGTTTACTACACTCACCCCATTAGCCAAATATTTATCATGGTGGCTTGTAGAAAATTGGTTCAATTCACTTTTGTTTTTTAAAATCTATGATTATTGTGCAACGCTACCAAAGAGGAAATTGTGCAGCTGGGACTAAGTTATATCTCTACTACAATACCTCCACCAAAACGATATTGGGATCGTTACCTGACAGACAACGTGACACTAGCATAAAGTGTCCCATTTGCTATCAACAGATACAAGCAAACGCTCCTGCTGCCATGCCTTGAGAAAAATTTCCATGGAGGCAGGAGAAAAAAAACTTGTGTGTTCGATATTTCCAAGGGCATTCGCTAGCTACTAGCAGTATTCATAGGTATGGTTGACAATGCATCCATACACTGGATCTAAAATGGACAACTAAAGCATATGTCTTTGTTGCAGCAGCTCAGAACCAATTTAAATATAAGCCAGAGAAACAAAAATGCAAGCTTACAGGCTGGTATGTAGTTTCCTTTCATGCTTGTTGAAATTACAGGAATAGTCGGTTTTTCCGGAAGTATAATGTTTCCATAAAGTGATACAGCGTTAACTGGTAATTTGGGTTAGAGCAAAACCAGGAACAATGATGCCATATTTTATAGCGAAATATATGCATTTCTTGACCATTTATTGTGGTTGTACATTCCTTATTGGACATGTTAATTTATAATGCATACAACAACAATTACTGCTTTTGTCATAGTAATTACGTAGTATATAATATAAAACGTCGCATAACATGAATATTATGAACCATGAACAAAATTTTGTTTGCAATTGACTGTTGACTGTATGAATTTGTAGTACCAAGAATGAGTTTGTAAACAAAATATTTCGATTTAGTATGCATGTTTCTTTTTTACATGATAGTCTAGAGGAAGGAAACCGGAAGGATATTTAAGACAAGATGCCCAAGGAAAACATATTAAATGTGTATAAATTTGTAAAACAAACAAAAAGCAATCGGAAATTATGCATAATTCATATTATGTAGAGTAAACCTGTACTTTGAACATTACCTGACGAGATATTGCAAAATTTGTTTTGGCGGAGCACACTGAGGCTTTCCCTCTTTCGCAAGCTTTTCAGCATGAGCCAACGTTTCTTGTAGATTTTTCTTGGCTGTCCAGTGGGCATGAGATGGACTCAAAACAGCCGTTTCCATTTTGGGTGACTCTTCACACAACATTTTTTTACTCTTTATTTTTACAACTTTTTCTCAGCTAATTTTTATAATAATGTTTTCAATTCACTTTGTTAAGGTAAAAATATTTTTTTCTTGGAAAAAGTTAAAGCAGAAATAATTCTCCTAAATATGAAAAACGCTCAATGTATTTTTGAAATATTGATTCAAACTAAAATTATGTATCAATGGTATAAACTTTTCAAGAAAATATTCCAAGTACAAATCTCAAAAGCCCGATTGTTTAGCTCAATTATTTATCTTATCGATTTTATCGCCTTGCCAAAATGTGAAATTTTTTCAATTCATTTACAATGACAATGAGTCGTACAAGGATAAAAAAAATATCATTAAAATTACTGTCTAATCGGATGAGATTAACGAGAATCACATTCCCCTAAAAATAAAATTATAAGTGCCTATTTGCTTTGTTTTAATTAATTAAGATAGTAATGTTGTTGCTCAGTCTATTAAACACTCACTTTGTAATGGTATGTATGAATTAAAGGTAAATTAATATTACTGACGCACACACACACCCGCACATACACACATATACACATATACATGCACATATAAATAGATAGTATCTTCTCTCGCAGAACTATGTACTTAAGGCTCTTGACTGAAGTGATGTCAAAACGCAACAAGAGTGCTGTCCGCTTGTGCTGCTTACTTTTTTGTAGGTTTTTAAAAGGTGGTTTGAAAATCCGATGGGACGATGATCATATATTATCTTATGTGTGCAGCACTAATAGTAGTGGAAGCTTCTTTTGTGTATGTGGTCGTATTAATAGTAGTAGTAGTAATAGTAGTAGTAGTAGTGGTGGTGGTAATCTGGTAATAGTAAATGACATGCAGTATGAAATGAAGCTTAGCAAACAAAGACAGAAAATCTATCTAGTAAAAAATACGAACAAGTACGGCACATAGGCACAAGGCAATGTCAGTACGACAACTGAGCAAGATTACTATTTGTATGACTTATGTAGTTGCTGGTAAAACGGCACACACACACTCACACTCACCAAACTCAGTACTCAGTTTAGAAAAGAGAGAAAGAAGGGAAGGACACACACACACATCACTCTCTCTCTTTTTTTTTTTTTTAAAGAAAAGTCAAATATATATACTACTGTTGTATGTGACATACAGACGACAACGACTTGCCACACTGCTCTACAACAACGTCGGGAGATTGACAATGATGATGATAGACAAAAGTCGTGTGCAGTTATGCGTGAGGAGGAGTAGGTTTGGATTTTCTGAGAGGATGATAGTTAAAATCAACACAAATTAAAACATCACGCACATTGGCACTTGGAAGAATAAAATCTTTCATCAGAGTCATTCAGAAAAGAATATGTATGATATGTAAACACATTCAAATCGGGCATTATCACCAGCAACTTGTTCTAGCTTTAAAAAAATTTGGAATATTACTAATAATAATTGTGGTATAATGGCATGCATCATTTGTTGAGGGAGAGAGAGACAGAAGTAAATCACCACTGGGACCACAGTTCCTTCTATTTATCTATTATACTTATTATTGTTATTATTATTTTTATTATTACTTTGCTAATGGCACCACACACAGAAAGATGAGAGTATAATATATTAGCAGAAGCAAAGGGACGGACACGGCGACCAATGCAAACCACAACGGTAAGAAGACAAGTAGTAGCAGTAGTTTTTTTTGGGGCTCTGTGTGTGTGTGTGCTAGTGATATGATGATGATCATGATGATGGGTGTTCAAAATCTTATTGTAGTCAAGTGAGATGATGATGATCATCATCATGATCATCATGATCATGTTGAGGAGGAGAATGATTTTATGCTCTCTGCAACGTATATTATAATATACCAAAACTACCAAAATGTACTACAACAACTACTACTACAACCACTGAACTAGAATGACTCTATGTTCCTTTTCTTCTTCTCTATCTTTCTGTCTGAATCGCTTAGTACATGATGACGGTAATAATCTGATGATGAGACGATAAAAGGCTTCTTTAAACAAACCAATACATTTGAGAAAAAAAATTATGGTGATGATGATGATTGTGAATATACTATTTTACTTATTCAAAAGAATACATTGTCCATTCATTTTTTTTTAATATTCAACGTAAATTGTCATTTAAAGATTTTTTATGTGTATGTGTTGCAGACGCCTCGACCGACACACTGTTACACAAAGTCTCTCATAGGAACTGTTTTAATAACTGTCTTATTGTAAAGTTCCACTTCATTTGATTAAACTTGCACGCGGCTTGTATGTATACTACTACGGGGCTCCTCAAATCTTATGCATCTAATTAACTAACAAATGGTACTAGTTGTAGTTGCTGATATATATATTATTAAAAAAACTGTTTCTCTACAGAGGGATGGAAGTGATGGTGGTAGTAGTACAAGTGGACATGAAAAAGACATTAGAAAAAATTTAAATATTTAATTTATTCGGGTATCTTGAAATTTTGCTTTTGATTAAAACATGATGCCGCTAAATGATATGCTCTCTGGTTTGCTACTGAAGAAGACTACTACAACTGCAATTATTATTCGCGAAAAAAAAACTTTTGATTCTTAATATACTACCGAGGCGATAATTTACATAACCACTTTTAAAACAACCAGCATAATTAGAAAATAGAAGAAGATGATGAAGAAGAGCAACAAATAACAATAACAATGCTCACTACAGGAATAACAATTGAATATTATTATTTTGTCACTCAAAATTGAAGAGTTACCAAAAAAAGGTTTAATAATTAGAAAGAGGCTTCCTCTTAGAATTTTATATCAGCTTATATTGAATTTTGAAGTAAGTAGACACCAACATTTTGACAATACAAATATATTATGTCAAAATGATTTTTTTTCTTCATAGAAACCACTTACAGATAAAAAGACAATTTTCTGATAAAAAATTAGTCTTAAACCCAAAAGATATTCTATCACCAACAAACTGCTTTAAACTCTCTCTCTCTCGCTCCTGATGTCTTTGTACCTTTAGCACACATACAAATATGACCACAAAAATTTACCAGGAATAACTCGCGTAGTGTCACACAAATGTTGATGATGACATGTAAGATTAAAAATAGTTCGGGTTTTTACGTCAACACTTTTTCAAACTCCAAAAACGTTACTGATTGAAAGCGTACTTTAAAAAAAGAATGACTGATGTTGACAAAGACACGTCAGTCCATCAGAGTCCAAATCAAGATGTTAACTGACTGCAACTTTGCAACCGTATTATTTATATCGCTCTTTTAAAAGTGAAGGTTCAATACTTGGATGTTATCTCTCTCTCTCTCAATATTCTATAATATGCCACCAAACCACCATTGCATTGTTGTACACTGTAACAGAGAAGAGTTAGCCTAACTGTTTGTCGTTACGATCCTCATCATCATGATATGATGACCGTCTTCTATAATGGGTATATATACAATACGCAATTTACTACATCAGCATATTATTACTATATATTGTTATCGTCATCATTGACGTAGTACTATCTTGTACATTATTAGTAGGTAGGATGTAAAGTAGACATAAAGGTAATTATTATTTAATGTTTATTAAGCACATTGCTATATGCTTACTCTGTGGTGGTGGTGGTGAAGTGACAACAATGTTGTTGTTGTATGTTTTGGAGATTAGCAATTATTATATGCGGCAGTAACCATTCTTAGCTCAGCAGCAGCAGTTGCAGTTGTTGAAGTGGTGGTGCTAACTGGTAACTCATCTAATAAGTGACATTATGACTTAGTCAAGCTCTGTTCTTGCAAGTACAAAATATGGTATACGAATATTGTATGAGTTGGTCCCTTGACTGATTTAATCATTCATTAGTATTGTTAGTACCATCACTCATCCACATAGACTCACAGGTATAAACCATATTAACTTGATTATTACTTGTGTTCCTCTCAGCAGCAGGTCAGTTGGCTAGTCAGCTAAACGAATATATTTATTTTATGCTTGATTTAGGGAATGTCCAACGAGTTGCAAGTTTCGTAGGTATGTACGTACGTATACCATCATAACATGCACCCTTTGTTGCAATATACGTTGCTGTTACTTGCAATTCTTAATCTGCATCCCGTATTGTTGTTATTATTATTATTATAACGTTTGCAATACAATGCATATTGTACGCATAATATTGTTATTATTATAATCCTTAACGGAACTTTGAACAATGTGGGGATTATCCTAAACATATGACGACAAGTGTGTGTATTTATTTAAGCTAAACATCCTTATTATGCTGACAGGCAGATTAGTAATGATGATATTCAAATTTATTTTTGACAAGTTCTAAGAGATTAGGTCACCATCAAATAGTCATTTAAAAAGACAGCATTAAAAAAAATATTTTTTTATTAATTTTTTGCCGAGAAGAAAAGTTTTGACATTTTTCCAACTCACGTTAATAGATTCTTCGTAAAAGACAAAAGAATAAAAAAAGGCACACGCATGCACGTAAATTTTGTTTACGACAAGTTCTTGTTGACTCTAATTGCTTTCTACAGGTAAACAACTTAGTTTGCGAATGTTTTGATAAATATTACATTTGTTGTAAAGAGTAAAGATGTTTTTTCTTTTTTTTGTGTATGTGAGTGCTAGCAAAACTTGCTTGAATCTACTTACCATCATCATCATCATCATCATCATCATAGCAGTTGATTTACAGCTTGTACATATTGCATTGGTTTTTTATTGATTTTTTATTATGTTATTAGCCGAACAGCACACAAAAAAAGATGACATGATGAGGGTCAAACAAGAACCAAGAGGAAACGAATGTAAAAGGACAAGTTTTGTTCAAACTAATTAAGTTACGTGGGCGTGCGAGTACATCAAAATGATCAATCATCATCATAAATCCACAATGCAATAATGTACCATGACATAAGTTTTGCTCGGAAGAGCTAATAACATAATTTTTTGTACATGATCAAAAAAAAAACATTTACCGCACATTCCTATTAACTATTTTTACAATGCTAAACAAATGACAGTTTTATCGATTGCGGCATTGGCAAATCATGACTACAAAGCAATAAGCATCCTATATGGACTTCTTCCATAGATACCCAAGCTATTTACATAAATACAAACTTGAATATTGTAGCGTCAAACTTGGTTCTTCTGTCATTTTTAACACGTGCTAGTTAAAAAATGCTATGAAGATTTCTTCTAACAACATGCATAAAAAATATACAACAATTTCAACATGTTTAGTTCTTTCAACAGAGGAGATCTTAAATTTAAACTTTTTTTTCCAACTTAAACCTTCCATTATCATATATTTTCCCATAATTTACTGCTATAACTTAGCTTGGGGTTTTGTATCTAGGTAATTATTTATAGGATGTATTGTTTGTGTTTGTTGATATTAGGCATTTAATGTTGTTGACAGACAGATGCCACATTATATTGTTAAGAAGACTGCTTTTGTCTTCGTAATAATAATAATAATACTATATTAAATGTATAATCTGATGATTACATTTTTTTTAAACTGTAACTGTTGTTGTTGGTAGTTCCTCAAAAGATAGAGGTCATATAAATTATTAGGTTATCATCATCAGTCTAGTGCATAAGTTTGCTTATTATTAGTATTATTGCTCACTTTTACAGCCTAGGTCATTTCTCAAAGGCGCTATATATATTTATTTATGGTATGTAGTATGTACATCCCTACTACATACTTAACTAACTATAAGGAATAAGCGGCCGTGCCAGTCTTGTGTAACATTGTTCCATATTTTGTAGATTTTATTTTCTGTGGGTATAGCACAATAGAGATAGTTATTATATTATGGTGCTAACAGAGATGAACTATGAATGATGAACTAAACGCAAAAATATAGGACGATACATATACATAAAAAAGTAAACAACCAAAAATAGAATGTGCCATTTTTGCGGAAAATGATTAAGGTGCGCCGTGACATATGTGTGTGTAAGATTTGCTTTTAATTAATACCAATATTTTTATAGATGCTAATTTTTTGCAATGTTTTTTTTGCTCATTGTACAGTTTTACTATTCACACAACTTAAATGATAAATTGATAAGAGGTATGTATGTATGCAAGTATATATATATACATATATATAGTTATATACCTAGTCACAATTTATAGGTACAGCATTGACAAAAATATGTACGCGGAGGAGATCACCAACAGATTATATTTTTCCATATCACCTATTTTGTTCGCACAAGTAAAAAGGCTGCATCTTGCAACCATGACTTTCAACTTTTTAAAGGTGCTCATACTTGGAAAGTTTCACTTGGCTACACATGCAACACATGCTGCTAGGTTTTCTTGTCATTTGAAGAAGAAAAATGATTTGGAAATGGAGAGATCTTTTCAGTACACATTATTTTCAAATTTTGTTGACTTATTTTGTGTAAGTGTACAACAAGCAGAGTTTCCCTTTTGTCGTCGTTGTAGATTACTTGGGTGACATTCTTCTTCTTGTAAAAAAAATGTCTAAAAGTGTACGTGCACATACATTTCCAAGTTGACCGCTTGCACATATTTACATGGGCTACATGATCAACAATAAGCATATCAACAATGCATGTGTACAGCAAACATTGTTTATTTAAGTCCTATTGATTCGTGATATAATCAGTATACTTTAAACAAAATACAAAAATCGTAGTGGTATGATTACATAATAATATGTATCCATATCAATGCAATGAAGGGATTTAATTTCCAAACAAAAGGTCACTGATTCCCGTTTTCCACTCATTTTTGTGACAACATGAGTGACAAATATTTAATAAGTATATACCTACACACACACACACACACACAAGTATTTCTCTACTAAACTCTCTTTCATTAGCTATTCCATTGTCATGCCACACATGCTTTTATCATTTCATTATCATTCTTCGTGTTTGACTTTGACTTGACATATTAAATAAATACAATTTTGAAAGTGAAACTTGCTGTTGGTAATTAACTGTTAATGTATTTATTTATCCCAAGTATTTTTTTTAGAAGATGGTCATGATTATGATTATGATAGTATCAGCATAAGTAAGTCGTATATAGCACATTAAACAAAAAAAATGCTTGCCAAAATAAAAATGGACTCGACTCAAGCCAGAACTAAAGATGAAGAATAGGAAATAAATTCAACTTTTAGAACAATAATGATCATCAATGATGGTGGCTAGTAATAGCTCTAATAGCAGTAGTTGTAGTAAGCCACAAAGCGTGTAGTTTTAAATGGCACACATTTTTGTATGTAAACGATGTCTCCATTAGACCACTTGTTCTTTTATTTATTTTTTTAAAACAAAACTCGTTTTTTTTCTTCCTTTTTGTACTTTAGCTCTTGCAACTTGACTTGTATCATCATAATAATGATCATAAAACACAAAAAGTCTATATGTGTATCGCGCTGATATTACCTGCCATTCCAAGGTAAACTTCCTGAACATGCTGCCGTGATTTACTACAGAAGTTCACTGCCTAGAGCACCCGGCAGCAATTTGTATCGTATTATAAGTATATCGTAAGATCATCATAATATACAACAATAATGTACATGCATACAGCAGATCGTAGAATAAAATAGATAATGGACATAATGGTTTAGTTAGTTTCAAGCGTCGTCTCAAAACAGCTTGAAACAAAAAGGAAAGGTGCAAAATGATAGTATATAGCTTAATATGATGTACTTGTATGTACATATTATGTTGTATGTATGTATGTATGGATGTGATTGTGTATGGCCTAATAATATTCCAATTCCTACAATTATATACATTGTTTTAGCCAGCCTAATATTTTAATCCTTTCATAATAGTAGTATAAAAATTGTGTTTAAATGTTGCTTGTTTTAAATACATATGATGATGACATATTATGATGAACTAATTTTGAGTAGTTTATATTTTATGATTCTTGTAACTTTACTAACTTATGAATGTTGCTTCCGACAATAGGCAATATAGAAGTAATGACATCCAGGCAGGTGTATTTAAGCATGCATTATTTATAATTTTAAATGAAAAATATTATAATGTCTTAAATTCATGCCATTTTATAAAAGCGAATGTCTTTTAATATAAATAATCATGATGTGAAGGATACAACTATATATATTTGTATGTAACNTAAATTCATGCCATTTTATAAAAGCGAATGTCTTTTAATATAAATAATCATGATGTGAAGGATACAACTATATATATTTGTATGTAACATAATTTATTATTTATCTCTCAAGCCAATTTGTTTTCCAAAACATAAAATTTAGTGCACCGCTTCCATTTACCTTTCATATTTATTTGCGTAATAAGTATAACAACCAACTATACAGTACGTAATTATTTACATATATCCCTACAAAATACCCGCCTATTTGAACCACCAAATTCAAAAAAAAGAAGAAAAAAAAGAGGAATTCCCATGACCGCCCCCGTCGAAATAGCATCATGGCCTTGCTTGATAAATTTCTCTATCCTTTTAGCCTATTACTTGAACTTTTATCAGAATACACATGAATGCAATATTGATATGTTTGTAAATGGTAAAGCTTATATATAGGCTCCTTTCTTTTCTTTTCTGATTGCCACGACGTGTAAGTTTAGTGTAAAATATTTTTTTATCGTATAGCGCCAAAATAATTTATATCACGCACACATTGAGTGTAAAAACCAGTAATTTTCATTACTAATCATTTGCCATCATATTTCTTTATTATTTTCATCAAATTATATGAATACGTAAGGACATATACTATTATGCACTTGCTGATGTTGCCATGTATGTATGCAGCAGCCCAGCGGAAGGTTAGCGGAGCAAGATTCGAAAACTTGAACGCTTAGCATCAAACAATTTAAAAAATGACTTAGTATGTTCAGTTCAGAGTGCCAATATATGAAGTAATTAATTACCTAATGTATTTACGTTCGTAATATGTCTGTACTTTGACATGACATACGTAACATACTTTAAT
The DNA here is from genome assembly GCA_027744095.1 of Zhuqinia jingwanae. Lineage (NCBI taxonomy): Eukaryota > Metazoa > Arthropoda > Collembola > Entomobryomorpha > Paronellidae > Zhuqinia > Zhuqinia jingwanae. Next base: position 33,713 of record JAHZNC010004234.1, on the reverse strand, counting down.
CACAGTCAACAACAGTGGCGATCTTGTTAGGTTAACCATTTTTATCAGTGTTCAGCAACATGTGAGTTCCTCACACAAAAAGGAGCACACATGCATGCATGCACGCACTTCAAATTTTATGTGAAATATAATTTGCAGATATGTATATATACCTATCTACACATTATACATTAGGTATGTATGTGATATGAATAACTATAAATATTAAAATCACAATTTTTCGCAGCAACGGCAGTAATAATTAAATGCTTCGTATATCTGGTTTTAATCTGTTTTTTTTTTGCATACTATCAAAAGGATCATCATGTCCGATAATGTTACAGAGCGTTGCCAAAATAACCGTCGTTTTTTTAATGCGGCGGAACTATGAATCATGCATAACAATACAGCTTACCCATATCGCTCATGAAGTGAAACTCAATTTTTTGAAAAATTTCATGCAAACATGTTATTACTCTACCAACAACTCACTTGCTACTTTTTTGTGATATATTACGTTATAATGACGTATTATACAAATGTGCTTCGTCCGCATAAAACTTTAATTTCAAATTTCTGCTAAGCATCTTATACCATAATAATTTCGCAGAATTTTCAACTTATTTAATGAGCTGGCAATAAATCTGGATCTCATTAGCTGTAACGGGTCCCTGTGTAAATGCATGTGTGAACTTTGAAGTTGGAATGTTTGCTCGTAAACTTTATAGAATCCTTATCTCCTAATTGACTATTCATATTTCTTAATTAAACATAGTGGCAAGTTCATTACCCTTTTATTTACTTTCATGTTCTTCCATCTAATCTCGCCTGCATTATTTCCTTCCACACCAGTGCAGTCAAACTACAATGATAAATCAACCGTAACATTTGTCGTTGAATATTCATTTATTACTACTGGAGAATCAATTTAAAATTCAATATGAAGCCATATAAATCACGTTGATTTACTACAGCAGCATTAAAAATTACATTACAAATGTTTCATTCTGATCTGATACAGAATCACATATGCACAGGCACACCATGTACCTGTAATTTGAATATTGGCAACAAGCGCATAATATACATATTCGATACAATGGCCTGTCATTAATATGCCTTTTTTATGAATACAACAATGAGTCATCATCCCTCGCTCTATACGTGCATGATGATTATGATGAGATGAAGACGCAACCCTACTTCTTGCCAAGCTCTATCATGAACAATCAGGAAGGAAGGAAGGAAGGAAAGAACGTCAGCCATTCCATCTTCTACACAATATCTAAATTGTAAGGAAGGCTTCTACGAAATAGCTTGGAGGAGTATTGCACACAAAATAAATGCAAAATGTCACACTATCCAATCCACCATCCGTCTTCCTTTGTGCAAGAAGGCATACCTATTATTATTATTGAATTGAATCAATTTCCATTCTGATGCATTCGATTGATTACTACCATATTTATCGTATTCATATAATTTTGTAGCATAGGCATTCATTATTATTATTATTATTATTATTATTATCAATTATGTGTATGCATTTTATGTATGAATGAATGTACCTATATGCACATGTATGCACGTCCAAGTGAAACCGATGTCATTGTATGATGGATTGAGAATAAATGTAAGTAAGCCCACACTCACACACAAATGCTTCCTCTTTTTTTTCCACACCACAAACCAAAATGAAATATTTACTAATTATCATGGTATGGCCATGACATTGTCACTCTAAAATTCTATAAATACACATACGCATTTATTCAAGTTTCGATTTTCAATGCCATTTGTAGGGTTTGGTTCAACGAACCACGTCATTGGTGGGCTCGTCTTTTACTCCTTCATATACATATAATTATGATGATGGAGAGCACAAGAGAGCATGGAATGCCAGGAGACACAAAACTGATGTGGATGAAGAATAATAAACAACTTTGCTGGGACACCTCTCTTGTTCTTGTAGCCCTGCCAAAAGATTACAAGGTAAGTAGTAATACAGAGTAGAAAATCCTTTTCATGCGAAAAATTATGATTTTAATGCTTGTTGGCGTTGTTGGATTTTTATCCATAACATGTACCAAATACATATATATGATGATGACATGATGATGATGAGTCATGACGAGACAGGATGTACTGGACTGGAGAGGTTTTCTCATGTGCGTACCATAAAATGCACGAGTTCATAGTAAAGTAGGGTATTTTTCTGGGGCAGGGTTGCAAAAGTCAAATCTTTTATATATATTTTTTGCTCTAACCATATCATCATCACTCACTTTAGTACCTAAACGTAAATGTCCAGTGTGTTCCTAATAGGTTATAATGCTCTATGGTTAATTATAACAGAACAAAACTAGCTGGCAACTTCAATATGCAGATATTTTGCAGTTAATCGTAATAGCCAGTACTTAAATTCTACAAAAAAAACATAAGCGGAAGTAAAGTTGAAATATGAACGTAGCGAAACGGTGAAAGATATGTTGAAAAATTACAGTGTTTATTGATGTGATTATGCTGGGCTAAACATGTGAGTGTATAATTATTGAAATTTATTGTCTATCGCCAAGAATTTTTTTATACGCACAAAAACCCGATACTTATGAGCTTACAAAAGTATGGACAGGAGAATGTTACAAAAGTGACTGAACCAAACTCCTCACTATTTGCCACTTATAATAATAATCACCTAGTAACAATATTGCACAGATAATCGTTACAGATATGTATGTATGGACATATTACGGGTTTGATAAAACACATCTATATCCACTTGTGAAGATAAACTCATGTATAGTAATGATCTTGATGAAAGTATGAACAATGCAACGCAATAAATGGGAAATACAAATAGACGTTGTTCTAAAGCTGCTAATAATAGGTAGGCACCTTGCTAATTTTTAAAGACACAGGGAAGCGTAATAATGATCCATAACACCGGAAATGAATAGAAAAATTATGTTTTATTACTGTAAGTGCACACGTTTCTTATGTGTAGTAGGCATGTCATTTTGTTGACTTTTGTCATTACTTCCTATGGTGGAGTTTGGGTACATAATTCACTCAATAAAAATACGCAATCTACCTATATTACACATCCATCTATAAACACATCATCATCACATCATATCGTTCTCAAAAGAATGAGGGCTTGACTACCACTACAACTGCTGCATATTATGGCACTTCTTGAGATCTTATAGACACGTGAATACAAAAATGGACGTGGCGATGATGGTGTGTGTGGTGGTGGTGATGCAGCAACAAAAAGGACCGTAACTTGTAATAATATTTTTTTTTACGTAGCATTGGTTTTATTTGATTCCTTTGAGAGAACAATGCTCATCATCATTATCATCATCATCATCATCACAGTCAAGTGTGTGGCCAGTGGCCATGATGTGAAGCCTGCGGAAGACCTCATCATCGGCAGCAAACTCAAATATTTTTCCTCGAAGTGACGTTTAAAATAGACGTAAAAAATATCTAACGCATCACTTACATTTTTTTTTCTTTCCAAATCCAAATGTTTTTCTGTGCTCATATGTGTACATCATTAATTATTATTGTACCTTCCCTGTAACAACGACAACAACTATAATTATTACTAAGGGGAAAACGTGAGCCAGAAATGATCTGCTACTGCTGCACACACAAACACACACACACACAAAAAACAATTGTTACGCTGTTACAGCTTTATATGACAATGACTAGTCCAGAACAATAAAAAGCTCTAAATGACATGTTTGCACCTTTATTTTTAATAGGAGAAGAGAATATATGTATGACTTTGAAATGATTTACTTGCTACCTATATTCTACCTACATCGTAAAAAAATGGGATGATTACAATGAAAACGTGATGTTTTTGTTGATATTTAAAAAAAAAAGATAAGTACTCGCTTTAAAAAAAATGAATGAGAGAACTAATGAGTTTGATCTTTGAATTATCTGTTTTTACAACCAACCATATAAATAAATACATGCACATGCATCAAAAACACGTCCTGGGTTTTCTTGTTTTTGGGACTTTACTGTTATCTTGATGATGCTATAATTTATCGTTCAAGCTTCATCATGTCGTGTCTTTCCCTTTTCCCGGTATGTTTATAGCATATAAAAACAAGGTGAAAAAAATGCTCATAAATTCCAGGTTTTTTTTATGTATGGAGGTGCGTCAGAAAAAAATATATTTGGTATGTAGTCGTCACGTTGTTACGCACTCCTAATTACTGTCATAAGCAGTATAGTTGTCCCACAACTAATTCTGCACCAAATTCTACTTGGAACTTTATGCTTTCAAGCACACATGCCAGGACAAAATCCCGTCCGTCTGTTCAGAGTTCATACAATAATTCAAAGGCGGGACTAATTTTGATATGAACAGTCAAGCAAATTGTAGTACAGTCAGAATATTGAGGATTTGTCGAATTGGGTTACCCTGAATGCATCAGGTCATGGCTAACGTATTATATGTATTACCTGTACACATTTTCTTAAGCCATATACATACATAAGAGCGATTTTAACAAAGTTCCTAATTTCATCAATTGTAAGATGCTGTGATAATATTAACTGACCCATTATTTGAGCGTTATGAAGTGGACCAAGTTTTCAAACAAAAAACATTTTCTGAAAAATTGGTGAACTTCATTGTGATGCTCTGGTTGTACCGGTTTATCATGATTGGCATTAAAAATTACAGTTTTTTGTTGCGCTTTTTGGTACACAACTCCCTTATCATCATTATTACAAAAACATAATTCCAGTGTTGGTGGTGGTTATAGTGGCAGATGTAATCATGTAAAAAGCCGGAAACATAACGAGTAGAATTTTTTTTTGTTCACAATTTAATATCAAGATTGCACTTATAATGTGTGTACACACAAAAGGATCCACAAGAAGAAGCACTAAAAACCTGGAGATACAACAAAGGACAGCAAATTGAACCCAATATATTTAATATGTATGAGTTGAATGTATATATCAGATTATTGCACCACATCACCTATCTCACAATTTTTTTTATCAAGACAAGTTGAAAGAAATTGAGATAATAATGTCAAGCATCGTAGTTGGTGTAACAGACGTGATCTCAATCAAGTGAATGTTTCTCAAAGAATGCAGAAAATGGCAAGTAGAGATGTTACGCTACGAGAAATATACACCACCTCAGTGTAACTCATATTCAAATAGTTAGTAGTGATATGATATTTGCATCATCTGCAAAACAAAAAACTTTAAGATAACTGCTTCATATCAAATTCCTGCACTACTGACGTTCGAATTAATTGTATGAATATATGCAATGCAATGGATTTTCCGATTTTCATTATTACGCATAAAACATGGATAACAAATACCCTGGATCACAAAGTAAATGTTTTAGTTTAACGAATTGATTTGAAGGATGAATGATGAGTCATCTAGAGTTTACTCTTGCATTTATTATGTTACCTTTTAGCAGATAAAGTTGATTTTGACTACGCACGTATCAAGAAGCTACCATGCATGTTCACAAACATATTACATTTCAATTTGTTCACGTGGATTGTATGCAAAGGTTTGATTGAACGTTACGTTACATATGTACGCATCAAATATCATCACATCAATTAAGCGAGATATGTATACAATGTGTCATGTTACGGAATAATAAAGGGGAAAAAATTGATAGTTTGTCTTTTTGTCATCAGACATGTAACAATTTTGTTAAAATGTTTTATTGTTATATTATCATAATTAGAATTATAGAAAACTTACAATTTCCTGTAGCTGTGTATTCAAGATGTTGATATGACTCCTTGATAAAAAAAATATATTTTTTTTATATGTTTCTTCTCTTTTGATAGCCCCACCAAAATGATGTGTTTATTATTGTAAGTCGTCACCTGACGCTTGCTGTTGTTGTTGTTGTTAATAATAATGATGATTATGTTTAGTGTTTAGTTTAGGACAAATAATATATTATCCAAAAGTGTAGTAGGTATATGCCTGCATAATTTGAACTGAACAAAGGAGTGAAGTTGTCATGTATGTGGGCTGGATCCCGTAATGATGACAAAAGGCAATTGGTGCTTTTATAAAAAAAAAGTTTACAAGAAGAAAAACCCGCGATGCACCGTTGTTATTGTTGTTGATGATGTTGTTGTCTAGAGCGAGTGCCTCCTCGTTTTTTATAATTTACACGATGGTTTTTTTAAACTGATTTATTAGTATACTTGCGACAATGGTATAATATGCTAACAAAACCACTTGACTGACAGGAAGATGTATTATAATAGCTGCTATTAAAGTATCTGTAGCTAGTCCAGACTTGCCGTATTACGGCTCTTTGTCTTACTTCCGACTCAGCCATTTAATACGAAAAAAATAGTAATGTTTCTTTGGAACACCTTGATGTTTTTCTTCTATCCAGTTTGTTGGAGAAAAAAAATAAACTTTTTTTCCTCTCTTGTTTTACAGTTAATTATGACAGGGAGTAAAATCATCAAGTGTTTGGTTGTTGTTTGAAGAAATATGTTTTAGAGTGAGAAAAAAGTATGTATAATAATAATATGTACATATTGCAAGTCCAGTTATTTGTTACATTGAGAAATAAAGATGTTGAAAAAAAATATGGTTAGAACGTCAAGATGAATTCAATGTGACTAAAACTGCTTTTGCGGTGTAAAGGACTGCTTGCAACCGGCTTTTCAGAAGTGGATGTCCTCTCCATCATCATCAACAAGTCAGTTTAAGCATAAAATTCATCATAAAGTTTTTTTTTAGCATTTACAAATGCAAAGTACGTCAGGATAAGAATGTGGAAGGGAATTTTTTGTTTGTTTGTCTGCGCGTCTTTATGTCGGGGGACGTGTAATAATTTGATGAGGAAATACAACAAATAATGAACCAGGAAAACAAGCCTACACAAAAGAAAAACAATGCGTGATAAATTGATTATAATAAGTAATATTAGTAAGTGTAATTATACTGTTTTTGTTTTGATCCAAACTATTTTTGTTGAATGTGTTACTAAACTGTTTGTTTATTTGTGGTTGCCTCGATCGTCCGAGCTAATTTCCCCCTCCCCTGTTGAGCATCAAATCATATTTTGGCATTGTAAAGGTACCAAAATGTTTGTTTTTTGGAATTTTAAATTATTATTTCATTGTAAGTATTGATTTATTTTTTAGAAAGGTTTTGCTACTTCATTCGTCTGGTTTGAGAATTCATACCATTATACATACATATGCACATTATATTATGACTGTATCAAGATGTATGATTATGTGTATATTTTACTAGCATGATGAGATGATAGTAAATTCATTATTAATCATGATCAGCAGCATTGCACTGGATGATTGAATGAGTATTATATGATACATGCCTTCTATGCGTGAATCAGATATTAACTCTTGATATCGTCATTATCCACATTTCATTTAATCATCAGCACAACTCCTTAAATAGACGTCCTGTTTCGTTTATTTTAGGGTTTTTATTTTATTTTATTTTTTAAATACTTGTTATGTATTTTTTTTAATATATGTACATATTATATGTCTTCATCGTAATAGGTTCAAAGTACACACGTACCTTAATTGGTAATTGATGAATTGTTGGTATGTCAGAGTATTTCAGCAATAAGTAGCATGATGGGTAGAGTCTTAATATATGAGTATATATGGATGTATGTATTTATATTGGATGCTGGCATAATAAAAATGAACAATAATATATGGAATGCATAAACAAATGAGCAAAATGTTGCAACTGATTGGTGCTTAATTGACCGTTGACCTGATCAAGTCTCGTCGCGGACGCGAAAGTCAGAGGGGTCAACCTTACCTTACCATGAACTCTTCTTCGTTTTCTCCTTCTTCTTATGAAGCTCATAGATTATTCATTACGATAAGGATATTATCATTTTATTGGGTACAATCTAACGTTTTTGACTTTGAAATTCGTACCAGATTATAATTTAGTATTTCTTTGTGTGCAAGTTTTGGAATTATATTTTTGTCTCCCATTGCTGCTGCTGGTAAACACAATTTTTATGATGATCAACACAAATTTCTACAAAGGTCATCATGCATGAACTTAATCATGCTGCCTGATATCCAGGTTGTCTTTGGAGATAGTGAATTTGAATAAGTTTGAGAGAAACAGAAGAGATTGAAATGATGATGATGATGATGAAAAGAGAGGTTACGACTTTGACTAATTTACGCAAGTAGTCATGACGAGCTAGAAGTGATTATTTATAGTCAGCACATATTTCAATTAACGCGTTTGGTCTTTATCATAGCGTTCCTGGAAAATGAGAATTTTCATTGAAGGTGTCATTACCGGTGTTGGGGTCACTTGGTGTCGTCATAGAAATTTTTGCTCAGCAGCAAATAAAGTTAATTTCTACCTGTATTGTATTCAAAAAAATAAATGGATAGACAAAAATTATTTTTGTATGTATATTTGAGCAACATCACGGAAATTATGTAAATATATATTGGGCTTGTGATTGTATCGGTTATATGGTATGCGCACCTATTTTTTATTTTACCAAAAATAGCATCACATATTCTGTATGATATGTGTAATGCCTTGCCTGAGAATGTATTACAATGTATGTGTTTTGTGGACTAAAGAAAACAACAAATCAAAGGTTTTAAATTTAGGGGCAAACATGGCTAAAAATAACTTGTATATTCATTCCTAATATTTTACTATTTTGTTGAGTAAGCTTATCATTTTAAGTACACATAGCTAATATATAAAACTGTGCGTAGAAGTTGTTATCAAATAACATTAACGAGTAGCATAACATAAACACCAAAGTAGCGAAAAGATGAAAGTTCCTACTTTTGTTTTTGTCTTGCCCAAAAAATAGCATTTTAAATATGATTTCATCAACAGAAATTTATATCGCCAATGAGCATTTTATAAAAGGAAACTACAAAATTTTGGAGATGTCTGAAATGGGACACCTAAAATAAGATTTTGAATGAATGTAAGATGGACATGTAGTAACAATACGTAACAAAACATACAGACAGTTGTACATGTCCACAACTTAAGATATGTGTCCTCCTCCTCTTCAAGTAGGAAGGCTAGCCGGTCAACCACATTGATCTTGTCCAGACCGGAGCAGTCTCAACTGGATGTTTACATATATGTGTCAAAGACAGTTTCTTTCTGGCAGGAATGAGTGATATGGATCATGCCTCCAGTGACTGACTAAATAGCCAAATTTTATTCGTTCTTTTGGGTGCACACTCAGTCCTTATTGGTAAAAATGATGATGTGCCGCTGGTGAGCTAATAATTTGATGAATCAATTTTTTCTCTACTTATTATTATGATATCATATTGCGTGAGTCAATTTAATGTACATACATAGGTATATATTTTATTAACCAATTATAAAACGTGTGTATAAATATGCCATAAAAGTATTAACATTTAAACTCACAATAAAAAAAAACTGATAAAAGGGGTAAAAAAATGCGTATAAAATGTGATACTTTGTACCTTAATGACATGACGATATATTTATGCACCTTTTTTATGACGCTTCGTTCTTTTGATAAAACAAATGCCTTGAAATCATTTTAATGCTGACGCGATGTTGTTGCGTTGCTGCGATGTTAAAAAATAAAAATAGTGATAATATGTTGCATTCATAAAATTCTATTTATTAAGAAAGGAGCAAACGATACCTATAGCTATTTTTGAAATTTGTCAATAAGCTTAATGAACCGTTCTATCATACAAACAATTTTGTCAAGTTAACACGAGTGACAAAAATAAATGAATGTTCCCATGCCGATTATCATGATTATGATGATGCTGCTGATGCAGCTAATTATGAAGGTGAACTACAAAATGTTGATTAAATTTCAACTTGTGCCATTTTTATTTCCTTTTTTTCTTTTAACAAATTTTTCTTGGTTTCTTCTTAGTTACATACCATAAGTCGTCGTACATCACAAAAATGCACGCTAGTCATGTAGCAATTACGCTTTTTAGTAACTGTATGTATAATAAAACTTCGATTTTTAACATTATTAATAATAATATTTATATTATATGTATAATATATATATATATATGTATGTATATTTATTATATATATTTAATTTATAGTACATTATATAAATTTATGTATAATTACCCTTACACGCTAGAATTGCAGATGTAGTACCATTTTGTTTCCAGAAAGAAGAGCAATCAACCATAGCAAACACATTCACACTGCATCACTGAAAATTTGGTAATCAATTTATATCAATAATTTTTTTTCGTCGTAGTACGTAGCCTCTTAATGCATTGAATTTATAGCGTTACAGTTTTTTAATATATTTTACACAATTTTTTTTATTACTACGGTAATAATAATAATAACAATAACAATTACAATAATAATAATAATAATAATAATTAATAATATTAATAGTTCAGTTTGTCATCATGATTTTTCAACGAAATTTTTAAATTTATTATTATGTTTTTTTTTGCTGTGTATACAATAGCTATTATCATTATCTTTTATATTATTATGTCAAACAGCTGTGTATTTGAAAATTCATTACAATTAATAATAATAACAATCATAATAATGATAAATTATAGTATATAAATACATTCCATGAGATTTTTCCGTGTGTTGTGTTTTGTGCTTGTGAATAATTTTTGAAACAACAGGTATATCAGTTATTTAAAAATCAGTATCCGTAGTTGTATTAATCATTTTGGTGCTACTTATCACTATACATAATATACATATGTAATACATACATACATATATGTTGTAAGAATTCATGCATTTTTTTATTTTTTTATTAAAGCTAGCTACTTAAACAAATATACATATCTATGAAATATATAGTACCACGCCTAACATATACATATTTCTTTTAATGAGTAATAATCTCAAAAAGTCAAATACCTAACTCACTTGTTTTTTTTTAAATGCTGATCATATATAAATTACTATTACTATATAAGTGCAAAGTGATTGGCAATAATGTTTTTTTTATTTGGTATCATTAAAACGCTCTTTCACAGAAAAAAAAATACAAAAAAATTTAGCTGTTGTTGTTTGATTGAAATCAGGGTTTTTTTTACAACACGAATTATTTTAAATTTTTGATGCACCATTGTTTTGGTTTTTTCTTCTCTCGCTATAAAGGTTTATTTATATTTCCGTGAAAATTGTAAATATCTTGTTGTTATTATTATACACAGCCTAATAATATTGATAATAATAATAATAATAATAATTAACGACTATAAATTTTTTTCATACTTGGTTTTTATCCTGAAAAAATTTAGCGATTCAAATACATGAACAAAAATTATATAGCGCTGGTGAATATTATGGTCGTTATACTTAAGTGACGATGCTATAAAAAAGGTGACAGAAATGGAACGAGATTGAACCTTGTTGAAATTGAAATAATGCTAAAAATTTGACATAATTTTTGACGCATGCTAAAATTCCTGTTTAAATTTTGAAATTTGATTGAAAAAAACGATTAATAAAAAATTTAATTTTTCTCTTATTCTTTTCTAAACTATTACTTCAATTCCAATCATATACTCTATATCTTTCAATTGAATGTTGTCCAAGTTGCAAAAAGTTACTACTAAGTTTTTTTTAAGTATAGAGATTGTTGAAAAAAGTTCTGCTGCCTGCAGTTAGAACTGTTTGTTAGTTTTGGTCAGGGTTGGTTTTTTGTTTTTATTTATTTATTTTTCTTTCTCTATCTCTCTCTCTCTCGTTAGTTCATGAAAGCAGTTATCCATTCATTTACAACAGGTATTAAATTATCAGGGCTTTTTTGGTATCGAAATCTTATAAGATTGAGTTTTTTTTTCTTCATTAAAAAAGACGAAATGACTGCATATTTTTTAAATTTAAGAATTACATGTTTTTTGCAGAAGGCATTTTCCTGTAAATTCGCCCATTTTTTTTTTAAATAGAAAGATTGAAAGATATATTATGTCCATTTTTTCAGAAAGGAGTTATTTATGATGGTAACAATAACAATTAAAAATTGCAGAAATAAATTTTATACTGAGCTCTTCTCTCTAAAAAAATCTGTCAGCGCTGCTGTTGTCATCTCTCTAAACATATAAGTATATGATTGAACACAATAAGCATCAAATGTTTTTTTTAAAATAATAGGTAATAAATAACAATATTTAATTAAGTAGACACCAACAAATAGAATGTATATTCTTCATCCAATCTTTAAAAAATGATTAACTATATACCTATAATTTTTTTTTCATTTTAAAAACCATTTTTCTTTTCTCATCGTTCTTCTCAATGTAAATTGGTCTATATAAATTAGTGTGTATGTGTGCCTGTGTGTATTTTTCTGTGTGTGGTCAACAAAATGGCCCTATGTAATTCAAAAAAGTGCCTAATTATTATAGTTATTATTATTATTAACTGTTTTTTGTATCCTATTATTAATTTTTTATAACTGACTTTGTGTGGTGGTGAGTCATTCATTCACTCACTCTCAGTTTGTAGTAATGATAAGTAGGTTTATACATGGTAATATAATTCCTTAAAGCTAATATTACAAATTGTAACCGTAGTAACACTTCGTTTTTAGTTTTATATCTTTTTTTAAATATAAAATGAGCATTTGTTCTGATGATACCATTTTTTTATAAACATGTTTTAAGATTAAGTTTTTTATACACTTGTGGAGAATTTTTATTTTATTTTTTTCCTCTCCTCATAAATATACAAAATGCATAAAAACCAGCAATAATATTGTATCTAATTTTTTTTTGTATTCCTATGTGTGTAATAATAATAATAACAATACTTAATATAGTTAAAAAAACCAATAATAATTATCAATTATGGCGTCGAAGATGGTAAATGTAATAGGTTTTTTTGCTTATATACATACATGCATGTTACAGCATTGTTTAGATAGAATGAATGGATAAGGTAATGTTTTACCATCAATTCAGAGTGTGCTACATTACAACAATAATAATAATGATGATCATGATGATAACAATAATAAAATGCTGTACATAATTTTGTTAGTTCATTTGAGAAATATTTATGCTCTTTTCGTTTGTTTGTTTTTTTTGCTAAAAAGGAGAAGATTTTAAATTTAGTTTTTTTTTCACGTTATTAATTAAGGATAAAAATGATGATGATGATCAGCTACATTTTTTTTAAAGTTATGTTTTTTTTGCAAAACTTGTTGTAGTACAAATTTATAGGAGCAGTCGCATTTTGTTTTAAATAATTTGATAGATTATGCTACCTAATATGTGTTTAAATGTTTACTTTATATATGCTTGCTGTTTTTTTAAGACCGCCATGTTTTGTATTTTTGACACGTATTTTCAAGGAATATTTAAAGAAAATAGAAAAGAAATCTGGTTAAATTTAAAAAAAATTATGAACTGATAGATGTACTCCCTACTCCAGTTTATATATATTTTTTTAATAAAAAAAACTGTTGATTGAGTAGTAAATGTCGTATGTAAATTTTCTATATACCTTGAAATTTTAAGAATCAATATATAAATAAGGAATATATATACATATATATACGACAATCAGTCATATATATACATATTATATATGATAGCACTTATAAAGTTTTTTTTTAACATATAATATTTTTTATATTAACAAATGCTTTTTTCTTATCAGTCAGTACTTTTGTTTCATTTTTTTTTGTTTCTGGGTAAGTACTTATTACACTTAGTAAATTTACAATTTTTAGATGCTCGCGGTATAATAATAATGAATATTTTATTTTCCTTTAAAAATATTATTATTTAAGCGCCTTATCAAATTATATGGTACGGTAGAGTAACCAATGTAGCTAGAGTTTTTTCTTCTTCTTCTTCTTTTATTACACGAGCACTTTGTAACCCATTTAAAAATAAATAATATTATAATAAGTAATTGTATCGTTTCAAATTGGACATTGAGTTTTTTCTTCGTTTTCATTTTTGTAGGGAAAAAAAAGTATCCCTTGTAAGAAAATTTGTTTGTTTTGTTTTTGTATTTAAACAACGCATTAATATCATGGAATCAAAAAAAATTGGAAGCAGGAAACATTTTTAAAAAAACATTTTTTGGATGGAAATTCAATCAATCAATAATTAAAAAAGAAGAAGATATTTTCCTTTGATGATGATGATTATGGTACAACAATTAGAGATCGAGCGAAAAAAAATTATCCTCAACTGAAAATGGTCAATGGAAAAAAAATCACACACAATCATGTACCAAGAAGCATTGGGGGTTTTTATTTGATTTGAAACTGAATAACAAAAGTAAATAGTATCAATAATGCTTTTTAAAAATCTAACTAAACTTCTTTTTTTTTAAAGAAACCTCACCATCTTTTATATAAATTTTGTATACCAGAGTTTGCAAACAGCTATAGCAAATATTATTTTTTAAATATGAAAATCCAACAACAGTGTGTGTGTGTGTGCTAAATTGTAATTTTTTTTGGGACTTGTTATTAAATATTACTAAAAAATTTTAGCATTTTTTTTAAATTGTCTAAAAATTTAATTTTGAAAACCTTTTTTCATTTTCATTTTCTTATGCCATATCCTCTTCATTGTTTTTTTACCATTTGTTGTACAATTATTACCAAGTAGAGTTTTTTTGTTAAAAACTAGATATAAATACGTATTATAATATATGTGTATTTTTTAATCATTTACAAGGTCCTTAATATTCCCGTGGTTTTTTTTAGTAACTAACACAGTGTAATGAGCAAATTGTTAGAAACACTGTGGAACTTGATGTCACACAATTTTCTAGCATTTTTTTTTATAAATATCCTCGTCTTCTTGTTTTCTTCCTTTTTTATATCTCGTTCTAAATATTTATTTCCACTGTTTCAAGTTTAAGATTTTCTTGCAAATCCTTTCTTTTTCATGTGCTTAAACTATAAAATATGTGAACGAGTTTTTGTTTTAAAAAAAATTAAGAAAACGGAAATAATTTTTTTTCTTCTTCTGTTGATGTTGATGTTGTTGGTTTGTTTGTTTTTTTTCTATATATTACACACCCATTCATAAAAAACAGATAATTTTTTATAACGTAAGCTAAATCGAATGTACGTGAATATAACAATCATTTATTTTAAATAATGCAGTGTGTATGTGTTGTTATTAATTAGTATAACGTGTTTGCTTAGTAGTAAAAAGTACACATTTTTTTTAATTTCGTCATTTATTATTATACAATAAGCAATAATCAACATTGTTTTTTTTAAATTAATTGTAGTAAAAACCTATTGCGACGATCGAGCGTTGTTGTTTTAAACATATTTATATATATATTTATTTAGCTTATATAGTATTTGTGTCAAATTAGATAATTAAGTATTATTATTATTATTACATAGTTAACATGTTTAAATTTGTCAACAAAGAGTCTTGTCGGTTTACTTACATATGAGTAAGTTACTTATAGTTTACGACATATACATAGTAATAATATATTTTCTTATCATATTATATGTAATCCAAATTTTTCTTGTTTGATTTTTTTTTAGTTTCTTGCTAATTTTTTTTTCAGTTTTTTGTGTAATAATTAGTTTGAAAACTGACACTTAAGTTAATATCTGCACCTTATGTATTCCATTTTTATGATTGCTATATATATTATTATTATATTCTGTTGTATGAAAACACGTATCATGTTTTTTTTGCCCTTACATAATATGTTATTATTATGAGGATGTCGACTTTTTTCCTCTCCGTAAATACTCATTTCCTATATAATTCACTTCATTCATATATATATATATCTTCTATCTATATACATATATATGTATGTATATAAGTTAAAACAATGTTATGTTGTTATTCCTTTTTTTCTTCTTCTTTATATAAAACCTATGATAACATGTTGTGTGTCTAGTAACAAAGGCGTTAAAAAATAAAACATGCTTCCGTCAACATAACCCCCAAAAATTGTTGCATATATTATTAAAAAGTCATGTAATATAACAATTAGCAAGTCATATTTAATTTCCGTGACGTTGTTAACTTTCTCAATATTTTTTTTTACTATATATTGTTGTGTATATAAATTCAATATTACTGTTTGATGAAAGCATTAGATACATAATATACAGACCGGTATAATTAATATACATACTAATGATAATAATAATAATAATAATAATTGTATTAACAACAATAATAATAATATAATACGCCTTTGTTTTTATCTTCTTGGAAACGAGTTACACAAGTAATAATAATAGTAATACATATTCATATTATATATTACATTTTTGTTTTTAGTAACATGATGTATTGTATAAATATATAGATGTAAAACTGTGTGAAGACGATGACGAGGCTTCTCAAATTGCTGATTTGTGGTGTAAATGGTCATAGTATAAAGATTTATTTTTTTAAATGTTTTTTTTTGTTTTGTTTTTGAAAAAGGATGTTTTACTCCATAATAAATATGTTTCCACTTGATGATGATGGGTGTATTTATCTTCGTTGCGATGGTGTCGGTTGACAAATTTTTTTGTTGTTGTTGTTGTGTGCGTGTGGGTACGGTATATATATTTTGTTCTTTTTTTTAGAAAAAAAAAACACCCAGAGATTATATATACATACATATTACATAGATGTGTAAAAGGTGGGCATCTTCGTTTCTCTCGAACGCAACCACAAGGACGCTCTGACGTTTTCAAAATATTATGATGATGGAGAAAAACTCAAGATGTGTGTGTAAGGACATGGATGTCATTTTATATCACAAAGAGGCTGAGAATGTGGTAGGAAGAAAGTACATAGTTGACTTCCCACTAAATTTTTATAGAAGTGAAGCTGTTTTTCTTTTTATTTCATGATGATGATGATGATACTACAACAATAATGACAACATGTTGTAAACCAGTTGAGAATGAGCCAATCAGCTGCTGGTATTTATTGAAGCACTGCCGTACAAACAAGAAACGTTTTGATTGTTGTTGTTGTTGTTCTTTTTATTTGTTTTTTTTGTACAGAAGACGAGTCGAAAGAAGTAGGAACTTGAGATGTTGTCTGACACTACAATTTTACTTTTGGAAACAAAAAAAGTTAATGAATCCAGGTGACAAGGCTAATAATTATAATAAAAGAGTACAACAAAGTGAGATAGCTGAACAAATATTTACGTGACACAAAAGAATCTTTTATTTTTGTAAAGGTCATACGTTGTCAAACATGTACTAAAAATAAGTTGCACAGCCCAGTATATAATATTTTCCACTTCTCGGTTGGTTGTTGGCAACAGGATTTTTGCTTAAAAAATATTTGATAGCATGCCTGTATTTGCTGCGTGTTTTCAGAAGATGCTTTAAAACAACGTTGCTACATTATTGTTTAAACTTTTTAAAGGAAAAAAAATAAATTATTTTTCATGTGTGGCAACAACAACAACAACGATGAGAAATGGGTAAATGTCAAAGATAAACAACAAATAACGTATTTCTTCGGTTTCTTCTGCCCCGTTTTTCCTCTCTGTCTGTTTCTCTCTCTCTCTCTCTCTCTCTCTGTCTCTCTCTCTCTTATTTGTTGTCTGACAATTCTTTCTCTCTTTTTTCTCATAAAAAGGCGCACGTTTTTTTCATTACTATATTTTGAGACCGTACACATTATCGATGAAGAGAGATTGTTGTTGTTGTTGCTGTTGTTGTTGTAATGGTACTTATTACATCTGTCGGTCTTGTTCTGACGCACACACACACACACAATCACGTTCCAGCCTGAGCAGTAGCAGTAGAAATAGCAAAATATATGAACAATTCTTCAAATATATCCAGTTGTAAGGACGCTGATGTAGAATGTTTTTTTTACTATTATTTTGTAATCTTTTTTGTTTCGCACAACAATGACAACTTTCACACACATATTTTTTTTTGTTCAAGTTTTTCATTTTTCATTGAGAGACAGCAACATTCACTGCGTTCCTTTTTACCCTTAGAAACTTTCTTCTTCTTTCTTCCGCCGTTTTTCCTCTTAGAAAATGTTCTCAAGTACCCATGTCGAAGCACTCAAAAGGAGAAGAAAAAAACAAAAGTTAAAAACAAAATGACATGTGATCCTACTGTACAATAGAAGATACATATAATCACGTAAAATGTGTAGTAAGTAGTGTTTTTTGATTGTTTTTCTTTTTGTACGAATGTAGTAAGTAGTAGTTGTAGTAGCAGTACTAGTAGTAGTAGCTGTAGTAACAATTGTCTTTTGTATTCAAAAGGGCAAGTATATTTTATTTCCGTGTTGCAACATGCATAAATAAGTTATATTATATCTTTATGCATCTAGACAAAAAAAACTAAAATTCACAGAAAACTCTTCTTTTTTTGGTGATGGTACTATGCATAAAAAAGTTCGAAAGTAAGTGGTGCTGCTGTGATGTGTAGTTATAGGCGCGCGCGTAGATGTAGTAATAATAATACACATCGTAATAAATGTACATAGGTAATTTTTTTTTTAGTTATGGAGGCAAAAGTATATAAACGTCCTATTTTTCTCTCATATTTTTGCCTTTCTTTTTATTTCACGAGAAAATTGTCACTTGACTCATTCGTTCTACTCTCTTTTGGTTGGGTTGTCAAACCAACTTGTTCTTTAGTTTCACTTTCTTTTTTATCGTTGTGACAGCCACCATGACAGTTGTTACACTGTAATTCTTTTCTTTTTTTGCCTCTAGAGAAAACAAGATGTTGGTTATCATGAAAAGAAAATGTGTACAAAATCGGAAGATAGTATTGTTATGTGGAAGTGACAATAATAACTTGAGCTGCTGCTTGCTGCAAGTTTGAAACTTTGAAATTATGTTATAAATTTTAGGAGCAAACATTTAAAAATTTTGATTTGCTATTTAAAATTTGGGTAAAAAAATTAATAAGTATGTATGTATGTACTTTAGTGAAAACACGTCTTCAATAATATTTTGTGTCATAATGTTCAATACTGGTTTAAAATATCTTGTTTTGATAAGATTTAACAACCACAGATGTTTATCCTTTTGACAATTTATAAAGTTGTTCAACATCAACAAAATTATCTGCAAATGTGTGGACGTCGTGTATATAATAATAATAATAGTTTCGAACTGAATTAAAATATTGTGCAAAGATTTTCTTGTTTGCTTGCTTGAGTAAATTATCATGACGTTATAATGGACATAATTATTTGACGCCGGCAGCAGTGCAAAAGGGTTTTTGCTAGTGTCACTCTTTAACACATGATAAATAAGCCCTGAAGAATTACATTAATTCGGATAGAATCTTGAACAACCTGATATTATTATTATTATTATTATTATTCAATGCTCAAAGGGGAAAGTATTCACAGATGTGGAAAAGTAATTTTACTTATCTTACTTTATGCACAAAAGTAAATATTCTACTGATAATAATTATATGTAACCTTTTTTTTTGGTAAACATTCAATTTTCAGAAGAAAGGCGTACATATAAAATATTCATACAAAATTAGTTTCTAATAATATCCAGTCATCTTCCATTCATAATAATAATAATAATAATAATGATAAACTTTCTTTTCATAAAAACCTTTTCTCTCTCGTTGTCCCAAAAAGTTGTTGGATATAATATCGCTTCTTGATCTCTATCTGGAATTGTACCAGACTGTATTTATGTGTGTGTGAAAGAACATTATAACAACTGGTGGAAGAAGAAAATTGAGCCCAGAAGAATTATTATTTTTTTGCTAGTAGTAGTAGTCGCCGTCGTAGTAGTAGTAGTAAATGCAGAACATGAAGTGAAAAGGCGCACATTGGTTGAGTAGAAGTTTATGATATTGTATTTACGTGATAGATAAAAAACTTGAAGCATTTTATACGAGGACCCTTCAATGATGACACTATCAGGAAAATAACATCAAAGACATAGTTCTTTTTCTTCTCCCTCCCCCTCTCTCTCTATTTATATATATCTTCCTTCTTTTCTTTATCCATCATATTTATTTTCCTCGTGTATCCTCTCAAGTAATTACTATATTTTTTTTGTCTTCTTCGCCTTTGTAACCGGTTCACTGAATTTTTATTGTTAAAGTTCGATAACGCATCAACCAATTGTGACATGAAGTAGAAGAAGAAGAAGAAGAGGCGTTGGTGGTGGTGGTAGTCGTGCTGTAGATGTCATCTGTCTTCTTATGGATTGTGTGTGTAAACGTATTTATTCTTG
Organism: Zhuqinia jingwanae; assembly: GCA_027744095.1. NCBI lineage: Eukaryota > Metazoa > Arthropoda > Collembola > Entomobryomorpha > Paronellidae > Zhuqinia > Zhuqinia jingwanae. The sequence continues at coordinate 13,502 of JAHZNC010004234.1, read as the reverse complement.
TACTCCTTAGAAAAGATCAAATCATGAAATATAATAATAACAATATTATTATACTTGAGTGTCCTTTCTGGAATCCTTTCCGAAAAAATAATAATAAAGAGCCTTGAGCAGTTGATGTAGTTCAATCATGACATGATACAGAGAGCAGAGTAGTAGAGTAGCGTACTATCACTACTACATGAGTATAGTATAGTAATAGAAGTAGTAGTTGTTGTAGTAGTTGTAGTAGTAGTGTAGTAGTGAGTGTAAATGTATATCTTTTATAGTTATATTTTTGTTGAGTATTTCGTCGCATATTATCATCATCGTCGTCATCATCATCATGATCTGTGCAGCCTGCAGAGATAGAGAGATAGTGGATTTTCTCGACTCATCCGTATAAAGTATTATCATCATCAACACCTTTTCTCTCTCTTTTTTTTCATTTTTTTTGTCATCTACGTTTATCATGTCATCCTTATCATATTATTATTACACACTTGTTCACTCATACGTCGCTGTAGTCTTTCGCCTCAGCCGCCGCCGCCGCCATTGTTGTCAGCCTTCATAATACTTTTTTCACGTGAGAAATTGGTACCCACACACATCTTCTTGATGCCTATATAGTAGTTGTAGTAGTAGTAGTAGTATTCCCTAAACAGGGAGAGAAAACTAGAGAGAAGAGAGAGAATCCTGGTTGGTGATGGTGGTAGTGATGTTGTTGGTGGTGGTGGTGGCGATGCTGGTGGTGTGCCATATCTTGTATTCTTGGCCATCGATCTCTTTGTGTGTAGTTTTCCTTTTATTTGTAGAGAGAGAAGAGTGAAAATCTTTCTTCTTTTTTGTTCCTTTTAGAAATGTCGGTAAAAGTAATTATACATGTACGCCTTCTCATTTTCACCAGCTAATCTCCAAACTTAATGAGAAATTTATTTATTTTATGAGAGAGAGAGAGTGGATTTTCTTTTTCCCCTTGAAAGTCTTGAATTGAGCTGCCCATTGCGGAATTTTTTTTTCTCCTCTTGTCAAATAATATAGGTATATATATTTTTTTTTAGACATTCTCACACACAGAAACCATTATACTTCTTTTTGTTGATTTAGTTTGTATCATTTTTTCATGATAAAACATGAAAACGAGGCAGACTAAAGATTATATCACACTCTTTGAAAAGCCTTTTTTGGAAAAGCTTTGCCAAAAAAGTAAAGCTTTCCATTAATTTTTTTTGTCAACTATATAGAAGAACAGAGTTTTTTTAAACAGTTCACTAATTAAGCGTGTAAAAACTTGACGAATTTATATATGTAATAAATAGATAGAGTAAATTGAAACTCATTGTATGTATAAGGATTTTTTTTACGAACTGGAAAACTTAGTCATTCTTTTCTAAAGTTACAAGATCATCCTCCACTACGTCGGAAATATGAAGATAAATAATCCAATACATTAAATTGAAGCAAATAAAGCAGACTGGAAATACCACGCGGGAGTATCTGTGAAAAAAAGGAAAGAAAGATGGGGGATCATATAATATTATCATTCCAATCATCATTTATAATAATCTTTTTTTGTCAATTTTCATTTTCAATTTAAAAAAAAAGTAGTAATTGAAATTAGTAGAGTGAAAGAAGGTAGGATGATTATTTCCACGTACTTATCAATATCAGACGGTGTTATCCCGTACAATTTATTAATATCTTTGCCGGGTGGCAATATAGGATGAGCAGGATTCTCTTCGTCACCTCCCCGAGCCCCATTCACTGTGTTTTCTAAAGTTCCAGCACCTTTCGCGTACGATTTGGGGTCGTGAACCTTGAACCGTACCTCCTTGAAAAAATATTTTTTAAACAAAAAAAAATCGAAAAAAAAACTTCTTGTAATGCTAATTATGGTGAACCTTTTACAAACATTGTTGATTCAATAGCAATGATTGATGTTATTAAGTAAAAGTTTTTTTTTTAAGAAAAGAGGAAAAATTTAATTATGATCATACAGTTTGCTTAGCGTGGTGCTCATCGTGATGATCCATTGCTGCTTTCTTCTGCTCCGCCATTTTCTGCAGAGCCATAAACCTATTCTTCCTCATTTGGATTCGTTTGGCCATGTAACCCACAGTTGCGTACTCTGTTGTTATAATAGTATAAACCATACAAATATAATAATATTACGTTATATTCTCTGCTAAACTATTAGATTAGGGTGCATGACCTACTTTTTACTTAAACTTGCACGACTACTGTGCTATATACATATATACATACATATATGTAGTACATGGTGTGTCCCTTACCTAACAGCGACGCAAAAACCATGACGAAACAGGTACCCAGATAAACGTCTATCGATTTTACGTACGAAATCTTTGGAAGAGCTGCGTTGGTTGAGGACATTAGCGTTGTCATCGTCAACACCTATCATTTATAGATGAGCAAGTTAATTGACACGTTGATAATAATAACAAGTTGCTTGCTTGCCACTAGCAAGGCATTCAATAATAAAACAATATCCTGTGGCATGTGAACTGCTGTGGAGTACACTACATGGCTATTAGATAAATGACTACATATTTTCTTTTTTTTTGTCAGAAAATCAACCCAAAAAAAGAGTTAGATAATAACTACACGCTAGGATGTGATTCTATTGCTATGTGAGTCAAGTGTTTATATATTTATATATTGTAGTAGTATTTATAGCCACTAGTCATTCGCATCATGTGCGTGCACAAATACATACATACAAAAATATATATGGTTTACCTTTTTACTTCTTTAATAATAGTAATTAGAGTGGGAATACATATTATAGGAATATATATATTTATAAATAAATGAATATAATGTTGGAACTTACCGTTGTTACACCGAGGGCAACTCTAGCAGGCGTCGCGTTTCTGTTGAGCCAGAAGGAGACCCAAGAAATAATTACGATGAGTCCTGATGGAATGTAGATTTGAATCAGGTAGTAGCCCATAGATCGTACAAATTGAATCTCACAGGCCAGGCGAGAGTAATTTCCTGATAGTAGCAGTAATCACATTTTAGTCCCTCTATCCACCATACATTTTTATTTTTCACACACAGTGAAAGCGTTATTTCTTATAAAGCAAAGTATCTATAGATATATATTATATCCGTTATAAATATATATATGTGTTGTTAACTATAAATATTATGTATAATTTGAAGATGGAATTTTATATATATATATATGGAATGTTAAGAAAAGAGTATATATGGAATCTACGGAGAAAGTTATATATATATTTATGTATGTATTTATATATGGTTTTGTAGCTTTTTTATATATGTCTCTGTATTCATTACTATAGAATTCTTTTATATCATTTAATTGAATTATTATTGTCTGCTCAACTGATTATTATATAGTACTCCTTTTTGATATATGTATATGAAGAAGCATAGTATGTATAGTTACTACACATGTTGTTATCCTATTCCCTATAACTAATCCAATCAAGTAGCTCTGAAATCAATCTTTAATCAAAATGAAAGGTCTCCCAGTTCTGGACCATATATGTACATATATCTAGTATACTTTAAAAATATTTCTCTGTATATTGTACAAATGTATGTCCTATTATGCTTTTTTTTATTAACGTATATTATATATATAATTTCTATCATATTAAGTTAGGAGTGATTACAAACTTAATAGTGCTTCTGGACAAATACGAGTTGTTGTTGCTCTTTAGACGATTAGAAACCTAGTCTTTAGTAGAAATAAACCCCAGTCAAATATGATTTGGCATTAAATAATGAGGAAAAAATGAACTTAATGAACCCTCTGCATCCTTTTTCTTATACGGCATTATTTTATATAAAACAAATTTTTTTTTTGGTTTGAAAAAATATATATTTATTTTTTATTTTAAATTTAAATTCTTAGGAATGGGGTATTTTGAGACTAAACTGCTCCAAGGGTGAGTAGGGTTATTTTTTATCTACGGAAATGGCATCTATTTATTATTATTTTTGTTCAAATATTTATACTACCTTTTAGTTTCTTTTATACTTTCCAACAACAGGGTTTATTATTTAAAAAACGCAGGTATTTCCTACATACGCAGGTATTTTTTTTGCTCACAATGTTCAAGATTGCTTTTATTTCCTCATAATATTTTCTAGCGTTAATGCTTATTATTATTTATTTATTTATTATTACACCTTTCTCTCTTGAATATATATTATTCAAAGGAGCGTGTCATATAGCAACAGAAAAAGTGTTAAATATATCTCAATTCTAAAAAAAATTCAATGGTTATTTATTTTCTACTACAATTAAGATTTTTTGTTGAGCTGACTACCTACACCCTAAAAAATAATTACTAGCTGTGATGATGAAATATATATAGGTATATATTCTGCGAGTTGGTTTTGATTTTTTTGCGTAATTATATACTTTTTTTGGAAAACGAATCCGTGGAACTAAAAGGTGAAAATTTTATTTTTTGAGGTATACTTTTTTTTAAATCTTTGATCGATACTAAAAATATTATTGTTTATATCGCTTTCAAATAAATCTACTAATGACTCACACTAATTTTTTGTTCATATAAAGCTGATAATAACATGACAGTTTAAAAGTGAAAATGGTGGTGATGGTGGTGGTGAATGGGTGAAAGTGAGTGAGTGAGTGAGTGGTGGTGGTGGTGGTGATGGTGATTTTGGTGAAATGAATTGTGAATTATAGTGAATTGAACGTGATTTGATAGTGGTGGTTGATTAGAAGCAAAGTTGATTGGTGGTGGTGATATATTTATATATATATATAATATGGTGGTGGTTGGTGGTGGTAATTATATAATTTCTGGTAATTTTTTTAGCGTATACTTAAATACTTATTTTTTCTGCAAGTCAGTGCAAAAAAATAATAATAAGACACTGTAGTAGTCAAGTGGTGTCAATCACAATAAAATTAGTATTTAGAAGTATCAATCTAAATTGGTACATTTTTATCTATTTTTTTTGTATGGTTTTATATATATATATATTTATATATGTAATAGGTAGGTAGGTAGGTATTGTTGATAGTCACACTGTAAGTAAGCAACAGTTTTTTCTTCTTCAAAACTTGATAAAAAGTATATAATTTTGTATTTCGGTTTTGTATGTATTTACACGTCGTGTTATTTTCAATGTTGTTATGAAATTCCAAGTAACTTTTTTTTTTTTTTGAAATTTGTTCAAGTTCAACGATGATGAAGTATTCACTCATTTTAAATTGATTGCAGCCATGTTTTAAAATGGCTGCATATAGTAAAATGTTTACTGATTGTGACCCCTACAATCTTGGTGTGTTTTTTTGCTTTTGATTTTTTATAATTAAAATTATTTCAACTTTACACACACCGGTTGTGCTGCAACATGTCTTATAATAATAATATATACGAGGGAGAGAGAGAGAGAGAGAGAGAGAGAGGGAAAGACTATACTCCTCTTTTTTGTGCGTGAAAGGAATAGTAATTTGTTGGTCTGTCTAAAACGCAACGTGAAATCAGTTTTGGTAATTTTTTTTTTGGTAAGTTTGATTATTTTGTATTAACTAAAAATTATTGTAAATTAATAGTAAATGTTTGTAGTTTACAATCAATTTTTTTTTAAAATATAGGTATATATATATTTTGATTTTGGTATTTGTATATATTATTATTATAATGTAATAGTATAGGATACATTTGGAAACAAGAGCAAGTATGTATTTCTTTTGCATTAATATTTAATATACTATTTAATTTTAAAAGAAATTTAAAAATTAAAATAATGCAATGTTAAAGTTATATTTATAAATTGTGTGGTATATTAAAAAAAAAAAAAGTAAAATAATGTTTTTTTTGAATAGGTAAGTTTTCTTTGTAAAAAAAATCAAGGGTACATACGTATATATATACATTTTATACCTAGATCACATGTATTTGTTTTAGTTAGAACTAACATAATGATATAATTATGTCAGAACACGAAGGTGAAAGATTAAATCGTGCTATTTATTATTATTATTATTTATATATATATATTTTTATATATGCTTGAGTAAGTGTACGCGCAAATTGAATATAGGTCGATATGAATGAATGAATGAAGAAGTCGGAATTATTTGTTTCTTTTTGGCCATGTTTTGAAAAAAAATGTGTATTTTGCCCTACGACAATTTTTTCATGTATCTTAAGTTCGTAACTCGTCCTACTACCCAAATAATAATAAAAACGTTTGCAATAATGCAGTGTTTTGCGACTTAATGTAATAATCAACCACAAACTTTTTTTTAAAAAATGTAATTATTTTTTTCTTTTTTTGTCTTTCACCACACTTGGCTCACAAATCCATCTTTCTTGCCATTATTATTATGTGTTGTTATCATAATATATATATTTTTAAAATATATTTCATGTTTTCGTGTGAGTGTATTATGTATGGTAGCTTGTTATATATGGAAAGTATTATAAAGATAATTATTATTATTATAAAAATAGAAGAAGTAATCATTGCTTTTTTTTTTGACGAATCATATTTTATATGAGAGAGTTAACCTGTGGTCAAGGAAATTTCCATGGCTTGCTGCCTGTGCCCAAGAACTTTGAACTGTGGCAGAGAGACGTCAGAGGAGACGCCGACGGATTCGTGTCCCTTAGCCCATTTGTACCGGATGTCCGACATAGTGTAGCCAACTAAATGTATAACAGTATAGCAAAATTTTCTTTCTTTTGGTGGTTTCTTTCATCTGACACGAATGAGAAATTTCTAACGTCCCTCATATATATATATATATATATTTAGTTAAATATTTAAAAAAAGAAAAGAATACTACATAGAATATTTACACACACATAATACACACAAATAAATATATATATATAATTTATATATTTTTTTTTCGGAAACACCATAATACGAACAGTCAGTATTAAAGAGAGAGGCAGTCATGGCAATTAATAATAATAATAATATATATTATATAAAATACTTATACACACACTCAAAAAATAATTTAAATGGTTACATAATACACATTAATATAGGTATTTATAATAATGTTTTTTTTTGCATAGACACAATAAAAATGGGAAGAGAAAAATGAGATATAAAATGAAACGGATTAGTAATACAAATGCATGACGACGACATTAATGAACAAAATATATATATATATTTTTAGGTATATATATATTTTTTTTGGGAACTTGACATCTAAAATATCTCCTGTTTTTATCATCACAACAACGAGATCATTATTATTCGCAGTGTTATTATCAGGTAAAAAAAAGTATAAAAATTATAAATATGAAATTTTGAATCTTTTTTTTTTTTGAAGAGATGAAAAAGTGTTTGCAAAATATTACTATATTTTTTGTATATACTTTATGTATTGCGTAGTATTATTATTATTATTATTATGTGATCTCAGTTGCTTGTTTTATGTATTTTTTTGTTTCTTATTATATTTTTTTGTATTGATAGTAATTGGGAAAAAAGTAAAGAGAACTTCTTATAAAAAAAGTATGTGTTCTGTATTATGTATGTATTATGTACCATAAATGTAGTTTTTTTTGTGTTTGAATGATGCATGTATTTTGCCTGTTCGTGAGTATATAGTAGCTTCTTTTCTGTTTTGATAACATGTAAAAAAAACACTGTTGAATATTTATTTGGAACACTCTTTTGTACATTGTGGACTACATAATATGTAATGTGTATACCGTCTGGCTCTATAATGTATTTAATATCACTATAGTATATCCCCTTAATTTAGGTAGGCATGTTTAATGACGGTATATATAGGTAAACATAATCAATATTTTACTGTGTAAATAAGACGACAGGCCAGCCAGACACTCATCATCATCATCATCATCAACCTCAACTTATTAAGTTCAGCAACATAACATGTTTTTTTTAGATACATGTAAATCTGTATCCGGACAAGAGAGAAAATACTTTTTTTTTGTTACTTACATTATACACATTGGTTGGTTGTTCCTTCTCTTTTCAGAACATGTGTCAAAACAATATATAGATTATGTGAGGACGAGTATAAATTTATCTTTTGTTTGTATAATGGCTAAAGCAAAGCTGAATATATATGCAAAAGAGAGTCAAACGATATATATATGTATATATATAGGTATATATATATTAGTACAGTAGTTAAAGTTAAATATCAGAAATTCTTGCTTCCGCATCGATACCTTGTAATGTTCAAGGCAGTTTTGATGTTGTTGTTGTTGTTACTATTATTATTATTTTTACTATACCCATTTTTTCTCTCAAGGAGAGAAAAAAAGTTCCCAAATGCACTTGTTTTTTATTCAAGTATTGGAAAAAAGTTAAAGTTTTGTGCATTCAAAGGAAAAAATATGAAAAAGAAGTTAGGTTTTTTTTGTCACCATAGTGTATTGTATATAAAGCATGACGTCTCTTTTTTCAAAACTTTTTTTCTCCTGTTTATGAGCTACACAAAACTCTCCATCCAATAGAATATATTATAGTAAGTAGATTTTGTGTGTGTGTGTGTGTGTGTCTTGTGATTTTTTTTAAAAAGTACTTTTGCCAAAATTTAATGTCGGCAGCAAATACTACTACAACTACAAACACAACAAGTAAAACAGTTTTTCTGTTAAATCCTCTTTTTTTAAATGTCTTTTTTGTTTGTTTGTTTGTGTGTGCTATAAAATCTGCGCAGGCATCTTCAGTCAACAATATATACTAATAAATAAAAAGTATGTAGATGTGTATGTATGTTGTACGTATCTAAGTATATAGTTTGTTTTTAAATACAAATGCGTGACGTTTTTTTTTAAATATAATATTCAGTCATTCGTTTTTAAGTTGATCGAGAAGGTGTGAATAATTTTTAGAACTATAAATATAGTATACATACTGCTGCTGCGTAATAATAATAATAAGTCAGTAACAAACTGCAAGAATGCAATAATGAAAAAAAAAATCAATTCATACAATTTCTAAGAGAATTGGTAAATAATCGTAAGAAAATTAAGGAAATCTAATAAAAGTAGTCGATTTATAAATTTTAATGCGTATATATAATAATAATAGTAAATGCGTACATAAGATATGTATTTGTACATATAGCTGCTTTTTTTTTAAACTATCGCAATTATGTAATATAACGACTGGCTCTAAAAAAATATATGGATTATTAGCTTAATTTACTTGTTTGTTTGCTTGTTTTAAATAGATTATTAACTCATCATTAACATTGTATATATATATTTATGTATATATTTTTTATGTATACTTTGAAATGCATCATTAAAAAAAATTGTCAGAGACGACAGAGCAGAACATTGCAACTGCAAGCAAATAATTATATATTATTATTATATTTTTGATTAAGTTGTTTTTTTTTCTACCAAACGCCAAAAAAATGCAAATAGTTTCAGCCAATTTTCGCTTGTAAAAAAAATCAAAAGTAATGTATGTATAAATAGTTACTTTATTGTACATGCAACGAGGAATATATGTAAATATATATATATAGTATATAATATGGAGCCTAGGAATAAATTAAATAATGATAATATAATGTAACGTGCAGTTAAAAATTGAATTTTTTTAGGGTTTCATACGGAATTGAATCAAACTTTTTTTTCTGCAAAGCTTAAATGTTTTTTTTCTGCAAGATCAGGCGGCTCATTGAAGGATTCTCAACAGTCAGAAAGAATCTATGCTGGTTTGCTGCTGGTTTGTGTGGAGAAATAAAAGAATTGTTGAGTGACAACAAGACAAACTGCCAAAAATTAAAAAAAGAGAGGAAAAACGTATACAAAACATAAACAAAACATAACTTGTTTTTTTAAAACAAACGTAAAAAGTGAAGTATTCACATAAAAATATATTATGGTATGTAAAAAAATGAGAGTGGATTATTCCCCCAACAAAGAAAATAATAATAATAATAATTATTGAGCATTTTTTAATTTTGTGTGCCGTAAGTCTTTTAATTTTATATCGGGAAAAATATTATTGCTATATTATTGATCCTAGCCAATTAAATTCTTTTTTTCTTTTTTTTAACCTGCCGTGTAAATCCTAATTGAACTATCATCATATTTACTAGACATAACACGAATCTTCTTCTGAAAAACGTTCCCTTTTTATCTAATTTTGTATATGTTTTTTTAGATCCCCAACAGTATGTAGCAACTCTAACTTTTTTTTATGATGATATAATCTAATTTACGCCAATATGATGACTATATGATTATCGTATAATAAATTGGTGCATCGTGGGTTTTTTTTGTATGTAATAAAGTAGATATAAAACGCTTGCTGTTTCAGCAGAGATATAACCTGGGTACCTGTGCTGAGCAGGATGTAAGTTTGGGTATGTCTGTGCCCCAACACGGTGAACTGTGGTAGTTGTATTGGTCCCATTCCGATGGACTTCCGACCGCCAGCCCATTGATATTCTATGTCCACCATTGTGTAACCGACTAATGTACAACATCAATTATATCTACTATATATAAACATGTATAGCTTGTCTAGTTGGTACAAGTAAAAAGATACATAGGTCAACTTCGATAAAAATAAAATAAATTTTTTTATGAAAAGAGAGAGAGAGAGAGAAAATAAAAATAATGTGTGTGTTTTTTGTATCTCAGAAATAAATAAAAAAAAGTAGAAGAAATAACTGAAAACGGAAGCCAACATTGCATAACATCCGCAGTCACTCATGTAGAACGACAGAAAGTCATTTAAATATGTACGTATTCAAAAGTTACATATATTATATTTTTTTCTCCCATTCATTTATATTTTTTTCTGTTTTCTTTTACTATTCATTCTATATAATATCTAATAATATTAATAGCAAAAATAGAGAGTTGTTGTGTGGGTATATTATATTACAAGTTTATGGAGCCATTCAAAAAAAAAAACTACTAACGTTACACAGAACATTAAACAATTTTTAAAAGTGGGTCGTCGTACGCAGAACAAGAAGAAAAAATTGTGCAACGAGGAATGTCTTTTTTAACTCTCGCTAGCATTGCATTAAATTGAATAGACCCTCCAATAAAAAAAATTGTTTCATTCGGTGAAAAAAAAGTTGGTGAAAAAGCTTCTTCACATTTTTTTGGATAAAGTAGCTTTTTTTTAAACCAAAGTCCGTTCTGGTTAGTAGCAGTCCTGTTTTAAATTTAAATATTTTACTCTTTAAAATGAAGAAATTTTTAAAAAATATATAAAATAAATGTATCTTTTTTTTGGTCTGTAAATGTATGATAGTTTTTTTTTTAGGTTTTTAATATTTTTCCAAACAAAGCTTTGCTTTGGCCCGTTTTTTTTTTGTACTGACAAAAAAAGTAGCAAAAATAAGCGTTTGTTGTTAAAAAAAACTAGATACATCATCATATATACAAAAGGAACTAGTATGTTTGAGAGGATAAAGAAATAACAGATAATGTAATAAGTAAAATCCTTTGTAAATGTAATATATTAGATTACACATATGTATGTAACACCTGCAAGCTTTTACATTTACTTTTGATCAAGTAAAATCAGATCTAAGTAAGACAGTTATATTACCAATCATTATTATTATTATTATTATTATTATTATTATTATGAAATGCTCGGCAGGGAAAAATAATGATGCTGTGTCAGGTTATCCTGAAAACTGCTTATATGTTGGTTAGTTGAGAACAAAACTAAGTAATTGACAGTAATTGTGTACTAAAAATGTATAAATTGGTCAGTCATTGTGACTAATATAATATGTATATATGGGAGGATCTGTAAGTATTGAGGAGGAGGATATATATATATACATATTATTATTATAGCTATCAAAAAAAAAAAGTATGTGGCGGTCCAGTAAGTAGATAAACAACTCTAGTAATATTTGCAAAAAGGAAGCCCCCCACACACACACATATACACACATATGTGAACAAAAATTGTACGTACATACGTAATGTGACGTATGTGCATAGTAGCACGTCTCTCATATCTATAATGCGGCATAAATTGTAATTGATGACATGCTTGTATTACACACATAAATATTATGATTGTGAATGAGAAACCTTGTTAATTATTATATACCCTGCCTTTTTTTATGTTCAATCCAAAAAAAATATTCAATATCCCATCCCTGTACAGAAATAAGAGCGGGTTCATAATACACGGTAGGAGTTTGTAGTTAAGAGTTAAACGTGAAAATATGCAACCTTTCATCATCATCATCCGACAACAAAAAATAAAAGAGAAAGGTTTTCATGGGAAATTACCCAAAGTGGCAGGGAAAAAAACAAAGTATTTTGCTTGAAAATAGACGAGCGCAAAAAGACAAAAAAGTGAGAATATACAAACATGGGTGGTAGCTATTCACTTACACTATTAAAACTCACTGACACCTGACGTGGGATTATTATTATTATTAGCGAGAGAGTACCTTGCTAAATTGTTTTTGTGTAATTATTATATAGTTACTTTGTAGTTGTTGCTCTATATTCTTTGCTGTACTCAATTATTATTTAAGATAAATCTGCCTCCTCGGCACTATTATTTTTTAGTATTATTGGAACTCCTCTGTTTTTTTTGTAGGGATTTAATCATGTAGTGTGTGTCAAAACACTGAGCGACAAATGATAACAATAAAAAAAATCTCAATCTGACAGGTAAAATATTTGTTTTGGTATACTATTATTATACAATATGATATATATAATAGTATTGTTTGTATCAAATGGTTTATGTGCACGATAATAGTAACTAAACTACCAATTTGGCTCAGTAGAACAACCCTAATAAATTCCTTACAAGGATCTATTGTCCTTTGCAGTTAATCTATAAATACTTTTATACCAAAAAAGTGCTTATTTTCCTTCTTTAATCCCTGTTTTTATTTGGTACATCCAAATACCAAGAGATGCTGATGATGACAGTGCAATAAAAATAAATAAAGTGGGAGCTAACAAAAACACAAACATATTACGTGATATCCGTGAAGGAAAAAAAACTGACTAAATGAAATTGTGAGAAAATGAGAAGTGGAACAATGCTTAACATATATATATAGAGAGAGTGAGGGAGATGTATGTATTATGTATATAAAAAGAGGAAAAGAGAATAAGAGAAAAAAAAACAATAAAAAACGATCACGCAAACTGACTCCTCAGCACTTTCACTATCTACATTACATACATGCTTTTCGGTGTAGTTGATAAATATGACAGCGACTAAGCCATGTATAAGCTATCGTTACACATTTTGCGCTGCGCTGCTCAGAGCTCGTAAATTTACACCAAACAAAAAAAATACATAAAAAAAGAAGGAGAAAGAAGAAGAAGAACAAAAAACTATGCAATGGCACGCTCAACTCCCAAATATATATATTTTTTTCTACCATCGGAAATCGAAATTGTAGATTGTACGTGCAGCAGACTTGGTTGTAGATAATTTCTTTTTCGGGCATGCACACAGGCCAATTCAATGATTATGATTGCTTTACTTACATAGGTATACAAATGTTAATCTGT
>JAHZNC010004233.1:0-11031 GCA_027744095.1 Zhuqinia jingwanae | reverse complement strand
CATCGGTGGAGACCCACCCAAACCTACTTGCCATACATAAATGTACTATACACATTGATCAATTCAATTTACCGTCCCATTGTATTCTCGTCTGCATAAAGTTACATCTTCTTAGAGCCACATTCTAAGTATGTTGTGTACTTCGACTATTGGCCGGCATGTGTGCCATCATCATCATCAACACACATTTTTGTCAATTTTCTCACAACTTTGTCACCTTCACGTATCCAGTTTGTACCAGAAGTTTAAAATGATTCTATGGTGTCCTACCTCAATATTACACACATTATGTCCTGCAATGTAGTAATGTAAAAATAAATTTACAAGATGGTGTGCAAGAAAATATTGCTTTCTTTATATTTAATGTCAAGACAAGAGGGTACATTGACATTTCATTTGAATCTACCAATCATATACCCAGTGTAGTGCAGTGTAAAAATTTAGGCAGGGCAAAAATATTCGTGGTCATAAAACCGGTTCACCTTTTTTCTTGGTCCTTTAAAAAAAACATTTTCAACAAAGGGCACACTACAGAGTCTGTCGCACAGACTTGGCTGAAATTTCAAGCGGTGTCTATAGCACCTGCTACTAATTTGTTGTGACATAAAATGTGTGAAATAACTAAGTGCACATGAAATCTTGTGGTAACGGGATCAGTTGGAAATGTAAATACATCCCAGCGGATAAATAGAATTTTATACATGTTTGGGTTTTATGGCATAGAGGTTTAATTGTAGTTAAGCAGTCATGTGATAACCCTGACCTTTCCTAATCTATTTTCTTATTTCTATAAATGGTTTTGAATGCTTAAAGTATATATATAGGTCCATATTATAGTACCATGTGTAGGTATATAGATTTTTGTGTATTTGGGTCGTCCAGTCAAATGATCATATAAAAACTATTAGGGAGTATGCATGGCTTCAATACAATGGGGGAAAGAGCAATTTCGGAAAAGTAAAAACACTATGTACATTATTTACACATTCAAAATAAAATTCCTTTTAAAAATATTGTAAAATTGGGATAATGCCCATTTAGTAAATACCTGTGCACAAACTTGCAGATGTGCAACAAGTTGATTTTAACCAACATGATTTTTTGATAAATACATATGAATATTTTTCAGGGCATTCTTGATATATTTAAGTACTAAAATTTATTGTGTCAGTTTGTTTGTCAGTTTATAGGCATCTCCTCCTCCTGGAATGTTAATTGTAGCTTGGCACACAACTGTCTTTATCCTACTGATTTTCAACCCTCCAGCTCATTTCCCTGGGGAATCGGGTAAAACCCCTTTTTTCATGCCGTTATTGATTTAACGAATGTTCCTTAAAGTTTCCCTATACAACTTTATACCTTTTCATGCGAAATATATTTCCACATGATGTTTGCACGACTACGGATTGAGCATATTATTGTATCTATAAACTTTTCCCCCTCCTTGACATGACACAGTGCTATTACGTCGAAGTAATAAGAAAATCAGAACGCATTATAGAAATGAAATCATGAAATGATACTAAAATAATGAATTCATACAAAATATAAATATTGCTAAAATCTTTTATTATAACACACTCTAACGCAGTAAAAATCTTTTCGGACAAAACCAGCTTGCCCCACAAAAACTAGAGTATCCATAGAAAACTGGACAACAGGATGGTAATCACAGAAAATTAATCATTATTAAAAACGATATGGTATTCTTTAATATCCGGATGACTCTTGGAATCGGATGTGGGTAGGCTCGACACGGACAAGGGCTGGGGCGGCATAGGATGAAGTGCGGACAACAGCTGGGGCGGCATATGAGGAAGTGCGGATAAGAGCAGGGGATTCATCGTAGCTGCTGGAGTAGCTGGCTGCTGGGGCCTTGGCAATGGCTTCACGGACAAGAGCGAAATGTTCTTGTTCGGCTTGGAGAACCTCTGGGGTCTTTTCAACAGGGAGAGGAGCAACGGGCAAATGTGATCCCTCAGCCCTGAAACCGGACTCATCAGCAACGTAGTTGAGTGAGATTGGGATTCCTTCGGGGGAGGTGTAGCTCATGGATCCGGTTTTGTGGATGGTGGTATCAGACTGAACCATACGTCCTTGCTCATCTTCGTAGCTTGATGGACGGTTGACTGCTTGGGTGTTGTCAACAATGCTGATTCCATTTCCGGTGGTGAAAGACAGATCATTTTCTTGTGATCCACGGATGTTCTGGGTGAAGCTGGTGATGGGGATCTGCTTGACCAAAGTGGCTGAGGAGTAGGAGGATCCGTAGTTGTGGGCTGGAGCCTCACGGATGAGTGTGGCACCATAACCTCCATAGCTGGCAGCAGAGGCGGTGGCGAAGAGGAAAGCAAGTGCTGCAAACTATAAAAAATATGAAAAAATTAGAATTTTCGATTTTTAAAAGTTACCCCAATATGTTGAAGAAAACATTGACATGTTTATATTGACTTACAGCCTTCATGTTGAGAAGATTTTTTTTGAGCTTTGAAAAGCTTTGAACAATTGTAAATTGATTGGTTTTTATTGGAAGAAGAGCTGAAGAGAGTGTGATGACAATCTGGACAAGTCCTTTGCTATTTATACAAAAAAATGTGCACACACCAGCATCAATGCTGAATTGCTAGGTTAAAATACAACCAATACTACCAGTAATTATTTCATCAAAATACCTACCTAACATTGTTTTTCATTCACCTTTCTTTTGGTATGCAGTTTGATGAGGATGATGATCCATTCAGGTTCACATATTTATTCTCAAGCAAGTTGGTTCAAGGTTTCCGAACGAAAAACATACCCAACTAAAACGTAACCAAGTATCACACCAATCACAGTTAGCATGTATCAGTTGCAACTACCAACCCATTTTATTATCGTCCACCCGCCAGGGTCACAAACAAGTCAAACAAAAGAAAACACACACACACAAATGATCAACAAACGAAAAGGGAAATACAAGAATCCTTGGCACTGAACTTGAGATTTTTGTGATTAGTGGTGGGATGTTGTTTAGCTGGAAAAAGGGCTCAGTCATCAGTGACCGAGGTGAGCTCTTTCGTTATAATCGCGACCCTACATGATCATGTCGTGATCATCCCATCATCATCATCATTCAAAGTGCGTTTGGAATGGGCTTTCTGTGTATCAGTCTGCCTGTTAGCTTTTAAATGCATCTTTTGGATAAAGGATGGTAGAGTTGGTTTGGTTCAGGCACTTACAAGGTCGTACAATGAACCTAAATGCACTGCACTCAACTATCTTTGTATGAATTTTGTTTTTATCTCATTGTCAATTATTAAATCAAACTTACTATTGAAACATGATGGAAAAATGAATATTTCAGGGAGATGGTAGTTCACAAAACGTAATAATTAAAAGAACAAAAAAGTGTTGTTTTTTTTCGCTTTTCAAAACATTATTGTAGACGAGAAAATTCATAGTTCGGAAAAAGGAATCTGGAATCTGAAAATAATGGGTATCAAATCATAACCATGGTGTATTTTATGTTGAATGAAATTATGCATTGTACATTTTATTTTTATTTAATAGCAAAACTGCAACGTATAAAGTGCTCATAAAATGAGGATGACACTATATATTTTTCAGATATTTTTATTAACTTTCACTGTGCATGGGTATACATGTGAACCTACTTATATTTATATATTTTGTCATTCATTGACATTTGAAGTTTGTAACGGTAACGCATCAACAACATCCTCTGTGCAAAGCGCATGCATGATGTGATTATCAGATGATGGCTTGATTACAATTAACCCTTTGACAAAAAAAATAACAACCTAGTCTCTAGCTCTCTCTGTCCCTATTCCTCACTTGACTTGTATCTAAGCAGAATGATTACAACATTTCAACAATATTATGTTCTAAAAAAGAGCTATGATTTTACACCAAGCCTAATGTTAATATTTCAAACAGAGGGGGGAGGGGTGCAAAAAAGGGAATTTGATCAAACATTTTAAATGAATGGTGCCTACACAGTGCGCAATACATACTAACGTTGTTGCTACCACTGTCACAGTAGTTTTATGATGTCGCCCGGGTAAGACCAGAGTTGTTGTGGAACTGTGGAAGAGATCATCGTATCTCTAACATAATAATAATATCAATTTTCATGCATTATAAAGGCGGCATAAAATCGTAATATATTCATGCATAATTTGATGATTGTACAGTACAACTTTGGCTTTGATCGTTTTTTTTACATTTTTTTTTATGTAAATTGGAAATTGTTGTTATTTTTTTAAATACACTACTAAAGTTGTTTGTAATACTACATTTGCAAGAAATTAGATTGATATAATCCTTACTTTAGTTTTGTAAAAAAATATCTTTTTATGGATCGAGTTCTTTAAAGTTGTGTGGCAAGACGCTAATAAAAACATTAATAAAACTTTGTGCTCATCCTTTTTCCCCCGTTTTTTTATTGCAGCGAAATCACTAATTTAGTTCTTTAATGAAACTGAGGGAAATTAATGGGTTTTGACTTATCATGGAATTACATGCTTATATCATCTCAATGCATTCTTTTGAGAATTTCCTATGAGCATTGTGCATAGTCCACTAGACGCATGTGCACATTTGTCCAGACGTGTAGCTTCCCAGGTCGTTAGATTTAACGACGTTGCATGAGAAATTTTGCATTTTAAATTTCCTTAAACATGATGTGCATGTGTGGAGGAAAGAGCTTTTTTAATACTTCTCGAACAAGGCAAATTTTTGTTTAATTTGTTAAACATTGTCTAATTACCAATTATCTTGTGAACGTGGCCTAGTTACTAATACCTATTGATATAAAGCTCTTCTTGATTCATTCAAATAAAAATAAATAAATTGAATAAGATATATATTCCCTAAAAAACTGGGAAGCTGCTTTCAGTTTGCATTTTGATTATCAGTGAAATACTTCTTATTGCCTGTTTTGATCATCATCATCATGGGGCTTTGGGAGCTACTGTATCATCTGTTTCTGAAAATTATATTTGTGTTTCAATCAATGTTAATGGTCATAGTTGGCTACCCAGTTTTGATAATAATATTGATTCCCATGTGGATTTATCGTCATGTTGTGGAATATTTTGTGACGAGGCGGGATCCCAAAGTTGGAAACATTCTTAAGGGGACTGATGGTGTACTTGTGGGATGTGAGCAAAACCAGTGGCAATGGAGGAAAGGGTCATCAAGCCGGATTATTATCCTGAGCTAACACAAGATACGACTACCACTTTTGGTCCCCTTATGACAACTTCAAAGTGGAGGATCAGGTCAACTATCTCCACCCGGACAACCCACCCATACCAGTCAATCACCAGAATGCAGTTAAGGGATCATCTGACCGACACTGTGAGCAAACTTCCCTTTGATCCAGACAAATCCCCATGGGAGCTGTTGGTTGTTCCAAATTTAGCTGACGACCTAGATCCGGTAGTGAAATCAGCAGTCATACTTCGAGTTCATCATTGCCTGATTGATGGATGGCTTCTCTGTGTTGGAATTTCTCGAAAAATGTTCCGTGAAACCTTGGAAATATTCTTCAGGGATAGAAAAATTGAGAAATAAAAAGCCGATTGTAAAGAAATGGGTAGCTGTTTGGAAGTTCCTACACATTCTTGCTGCAGGACCGTATTTATCATTTCATGACAGCCATCTGCTTACAGTTTGACTGGCATCCTTTTGTTAGAAGCACCTTTCAACCAAATTTAAAGGATATTTGGTACTCCCATTCCCATTGTGTAATCGATATACCGGAAGAAAAAATGAAGGGGATAAAAAATATGCATGGTGTGGACATTTCAAGTCTAATTACTTCTGTCGTTGCCCAAGTAGCATACAGATCCATGAAAGGAGCTGGTGTGCAAATCCCACAAAAAATACACGCATTTTTGACGTATCCTATTCCTGGTCATCCATCATCTCTCACAAATCATTGGACAATGGCAAGAATACCCGCTCAAATTTGATGGGAGCAACCCCGCCAACACTTTAAAATTCGTGGAAAAGCAATTTAAAAATTTAAAAATTTGTCCTAGCCCCATTGTATTCTTGTTTGTAATGAAGCTGCTCTCCATAGTCCCATGTTTTTTGCGCCACGTCCCTGAATTCATTACACCCACTACTACTTTTGTTTCTTACAAATGTGCCAGCCCCTTCCCAAGCGAATGAAATCTTTGAATGTAAATTCAGACGACTTGGATTGTCGGGTAGAACTAACAAAGGATTTGGTGAGTTACTCTATCAAATTTAATTTTGTACGAATAACTCTTTTTGTTGTTGGACACGGGTGAAATTTTCAAACTTGTGGAAACTTTTCCCAAATTGGCCTGCAAGATTATCTCCAACCCTGATAATTTTCCCCCCCATTATGAGTCTCTTTAAAAGGTAAATGTAAGAATTTACACCTTGTTTCCAAATAAAAGTTTTTTAAAAAAATTTTCTTGGACCCAGGAGGATACTCTCTTGTACTGGATCAAGAAGTGGTTGGGGTAGAATGATGCATACCGTTAAAGTCCCATTTAAGTATACTGTACATGTAGCGTGGGAATACTTTTTTTGCTTGACTTGATTTTTTTGTATACCAAACCTGAACAGCATAGCATAGAATGGAAGAGATCAAGAAGTTTCGTGCTTTTGTATTTATATACGCTTTTAAATAAAAACTACTGGTTTTTTTCATCAGGAAAGCTGAAAAGCAAAACGAAACAGTATTTTGATGTGCAATAAATAATTTCATTGCATTCTTAACTTTTCATATCATATTACTTATCATGCAGTCAGCGGCAGGTTATTATATGCCTTTTTGCATAGCATATGCGCTGTTTAAAATGCATACGTGCATAATAATAAGCAAGTATTAATAAGATGTATTAAATTTTGTACTTTAGACATATCTACTTATCGTTTTCATGCATCCAACAAATGTGATGTTGATTATTATTATTATTATTATTATAAGATTATTAATGGTAATTAATTAACATCTGGAATATTTGTACGCTATCCTGGAGTGATGTAAAGGCAAATACGATGTCAGCACGGGATATTTTTTATATTTTGTGTGCAAACCATGTACAAAAATTTGATGGTAAAAAAACCAGGGTCATTATTTCTAGCATATGTATTATCATTCTCCTCTCAAAAGGTTAGCTTTAAATACTTGTGCATGGGCATGGTTATCGTGTCATTTGAAAATCGTACAAGCTCGCATGAACGATATCAACAACAGGTTTGATTGACATGCGATGTTGTGCATATGAATCATATCAGTTGGTGAAATGAGATTGAGTTTTAGAAAAATTTATCCCATGAACTTGTTCACTTTCCAGATACACTCAAGCTGTGAGAATACCATACCATAGTATCGTTCCACAAAAAATTTCAGCTTCATTTTATGTAAAAAAAAATACAAAGCAAGGAGCAAGAAACCATCACAATGTCCACAGCTGTGGAAACATCAACCACCACTTTTCACTCTGACCGACAGGAGAATGGTCACAGTGAGGACTACGACAACGACCCAAAAGCTGGACCCCAAAAGTCTGTTAAGAATGGAGAAGAGATGTACCAAAAGGTTATGGAGGACTCTGCATTTATTGGAGGGAACGAAGAACCTCTAATTCCCGTTGAAGATATCCCTTGGCTAGATATGCCACTCCTCAAACAAGGAATCCAAGATTTCAAAGACCACTTGGCAATTTATGCGGCTGCGGTTATTCTGACAATGCTCACTCTAGCGGTGGCCATCAAACCCGTTTCAACCCTTCTCTTTTGTAACGACAAGCCTCTAAAACCGGAAGCATATTTTCGTCGATTTTTGAACAAGGCACGAGGAATCGACAAGTTTATCCATTTGCTCCTTGATCCCGAAGAGGCAAAGAAAGTGTTTTACAAGACCCGGAAAATGCATGAGCACGCAGTGAAAAGGTTAGAAAGGGTGGGAAATGGGCGAACCCTTCCACAAATCCTGACATTCAAAGAGGAGCCTTGGATGACTGAAATGGCAGAAGCTGTCAGAAAGGATGCCGCACAACTTGATAATAAATATGAAGAACAAGAAGACGACAATAGCAAGCTTCCACTTCACATTAAAGAAAATCTTACTTGGGAAACTACACTTCCCTTCAATCAATTTGGGCATGTTTACTTCGCCACCGGGTTTTTTGGGATCGTTTGGCTGAAGCCCCACATGTTTGGCATGGCCAACCGAGATGATCCCCGGATGAAAGGATTCATTCACGTGTGGGCAGTGATTGTTAAGCTCCTTGGCCTCAAGGACGAGTTCAACATTTACATCAACCCAGACCCCAAAGTGATTGACCGAATTGTCCGAATCGTTTATGTGGATAGCATGAAGAATATTGACTATGTGGTCATTTACCTGCAGAGCGTGGTCGTGGAAGGGATCACAGACTATTTTCCACCTTTGACGCTACCTGCAGCACTAGCCGTGGCACTGAGAACACTTGGCTGTGAGAAGATTGATCATTTGTGGAAACTCATGAACTGGAAGGACAAATGTATATTTTGGTTGGCACAGGGTCTATTCTTTTTGGCTGTGTCAGGTACCGTCTTCAGGCTCTTTTTCAATTGGATCTTTAGATTGTTTCTTGATTCTCTGTATGCAAAGGTCATTGATAAGCATGATAAAATTCTCCAATCGCAGTAAAAAAAAATTGTATAAAATAATAATACATATTACTTCTTTGTTTTGCTTCTTATCCGGTTGATTTTTCCCCAATAAATACCTTGTTACCTAATTTTCACTATGCATTATGAATTTGTCGTCATAACCAAATGAAATAATATTTGTTGTTAATTCCAACGCAAACACAAATTCATGTAATTAAATTTGATATGAATAAAACAAATGGTATGATTTGGTGTACATATATTCTTTTTATTCGGGGGGGGGGGGCATACATATACTTGAGTCAGATAATGCTTTTCATGGCACTACGTCTACAAGATATATAGACTTATCTTAAAGTCATCCATTGACATTTAACTTGGTAAATATTAACTAAAGAAAAAAAAGTGGAATGATAAAAGGCAAGTAGAACGCCATCATCATGAGATATTTTTCTATCCCTCTTGTGTTTTTTTGGTGAGCAGATACACATACTTTGTACTTGCACAACAATTTAATTAGAATGGATAAATAAAAATATCGTGCAAAGTTAACCTTTGATCATTTTTTTGACACAAATATAAACTCTGCTTGATTTTTTGACCAAAATAAAATACTATGTACGAGTAATGGTTATCATTTGAAAGGAATATCCGTGTGTAAAATGATATTCCTCATTATTATTATCGCCGGCCCAGAAATACGGACGGACGTTGATGATGTGGATTCTTCTTGAACATCCCATGTTTTATCAGTTAGGTTTGTATTTCCAAAAATTAGTGAAATGTATAATATTATGGTAGGGTGACACAACAAGATAGAATTTATTCTGGTTCCTGGAATATGAATGGCGCCCTATCTGTGGTGCACAAAATAATAACTAATTTCACAAATTAGCTCGCATGTCATTTTTATTTTTGCATAGGCACTCAAACTGTGAGGAGTGCATAAAAACAATAGGTCTGGAGCAAGTTCAGCTCGTAATATTTTTTAAATAAGAATTTTACTTCAGAGAAAATTAAATAGTAGTTATCATGTCCACTGCTGAGCTGACTTCAAAAAGTGTGAACCCTGGTATTAAGGACGATGATTTAACAAAAAAACATTGAAAAATGCAGAAGATTTCTATCAAAAGATTATGGAGGACGTTGCATTCATTGGGGGAAACGAATACACAAAGTATTTTTTTCATGTTTTTTGACAACTGGATTTTAGATTGTTTCTTGATTCGTTGTATGCCAAGGTGCTCGATATAAGCATGATAATTGATAAAAATAAGAAATTACACACAATAACTATGTTTTATTGTTTTACATCTTAGGACAAAAAAATATTATCCAAGATCTTGTGTATGTATTCTTATTATTCAAGAAACTTATATAATGCAGCGTATAATGTAATTTACTGAAATGAGAAGAAAATGAAACCAGAATAGACAGATAATATAGATTTTACGGCACTACGTTTACACATACACATACATACTTTTTTGCAGTTACAATTAAAGTCATAACTCATCAAGATTTCAACACAGAAGGATATTGTATCCCATCATCGCATGACATGTGCAAAGCTTACATATTATGACATATTATGCAGCAACTTTTCATAATGTTTTCAGTATGGTTGGTGGTGATGTACTCGACAATGTATAACTGGTTGAGGGTGGTTGATGGATGATACTTGGTGGTAAATGGCAAATTAATAAAAAATTGTGATATTCGTATTTTTAATCCTGGAATGATGAAAGACAAATAAGTACCAAGCCATGGGATATTTTCCCATTCATCTTGTATATTATTTGGTGCACAGAATCACAAGCATTGTGTACTAAAATTTGATTAAAATGGGGAAAAGTATCATACAAACTTAACCTTTGATCATTTTTTTGTCACACAAGTGTGATATCTGCTTGATTTGAGTGGCATAAAACAATGCTGAATAGGAATGGTTATCATTTATGATGAAAAAATATTTCTTGTGGTGTGTACGTTTCATCATTGGGTGTACTAATTAATATAAAAATCAGAGCACACGTTTTTGAGTATCGCCTTCAAACACACAGAGAGAAATGGGGTCGTGAAAGAGCCCTGTTATCGGTTATGTTTGTTTCCAAGTTGGCGTTAAATGAATATGTCATGCTAGTGATAAGATAAATAAGTGAAGTTAAAATGGGTGGCAGAAACCTGGTATTTATATTGGTGTGATGTGTTCTGAATGACCCCCTACCCTAGCACCAGGTTATACTGGCGATACTATATAAATAAACCCATGTAAGGCAGTAAGTTATGGCCTTCGTACTACAATTAACTAATTGTGATTTAAAAATGTCATATTCGATTTCAGCATGTCAGATTACATACATGTACCAATTTTGTTCGCAATCAGAC
>JAHZNC010004232.1:0-47693 GCA_027744095.1 Zhuqinia jingwanae | reverse complement strand
AGTGTAAAAATATATTTTGAAACATTTTTATTCGTGATAATTCTAGGAATTTCCTTTGTAACGTTCACTGTAGGTGTGAAGAGTGAGCGACACTCTTATTATTACACTTGATCTCTGATACCTATATCCATCCAAATTTCCACATAGGTATATACATATGTATGTTGTATGTATAATTTCCAACATTTGAACGTTTTCTTTGATGAAGTCTCTTACTGAAGAAAAAAAACTGCTAATTTTTTGAGGAACCGAGGCAGGCAGTGAAGCATTGGAAAAAAATAGATGATGGTAATTGTCGTGGCGGTTGACTAGTGTGGTAACGTTAAACTGTAATAGTATCCAGTGTTTGCACATTCTTCTCTTTATAGTAGACAAACAAACAAACTATTCCAATCCAATCTGCATCCTAGACATATGTAAGTATACACGCTATTGCATATTTTTATACATAGACGAATTTACAGGAGCGTTAAATTCTACTCTGAAAGAATTTTTGAAGGAAACGGCAACTGTCCAAATTAACTTTATAAGTATACATCCAATCCATGCCTCAACCTTGTTATTCCTTTTTTACGTTTACCTCCTCCGGTCCCCTGAAGCATGCAGAAAAAAAAGCTTATTTTTTGGAGCAACAATGTAGTAGTGTGCATCAATTTGCTTACACGCAAATACATGAAGACGCCATTGTGGCGTTTTGAAAATGCAAGGCAATGTCACATAAACTTTATTAGCGTCAGGTAAACTACAATTAATGTAGGTATATGCATATTAGATACGGTTAATACGAATGCAGTGCCATGATGCAGTTAAGGTCTATTTAGTAATTGACACAGACAAGTTAAGGGACTACTGCACTTCTTTGGAACTGGCTGGAAAGTCGACGATTTCATGCAAAAAAAGATAACATAAAAAATCACTGCCAGTCCTCATAATACAAACTTAGATATTGTTATGAATTGCATAAGAAAACACTATATAATTTGGTTTTATCTGTTTCCGGAATTTTTGCTAGATTCGGCAGGCGTTCGCCTGCCGGGATTCAACTAGTGTACATATGTAATATTAGGATATTGGACCATCTCCGACAACACACGAGCGCATCCTAACAAACGGTTGAAACCGTGTTATGTGTAAGTTTCAAATCAGCAGAAGTTTAAGCAGTACTTACTTGTTGTTTATATGTTTAAACGTAAACTTTCAACCAAAGCCCAAGCATTCGTTGCAAAATTTAAAAAAAAATAAAAAATTCTCAACATAAATACTTCAAACCCTGTTTGAAAATCTACAAATACATGCACATAATATACATATACTTCATGGCATGGCACGCCGTGTTTTCTTTACTCCTTCCACTGTATGTTTTGGCAACACAAAGTTACAGTTATTGTCCTTGCCAAATTCTACCCAACTTTGTACTTGTTCTCTCAACTAATGATGTTGTACGCATGTATATATAATATGCAGAGATAGATGAGATAGCGTACTGCTTTTTTTAAATTTACAATTCATCGTCACACTATGCATGGTAGACTAGAATCAATGTAAAAAAGAATTTGGTTTTTTTGTGAGAGGATATTTCTTAAAAAGAGCAAGCCTTTTACTGTGAACACTTTCCATCGCATGCATCCGCGGCGGTATCCACCAAGATAGTTTGTTTTAAAAAACGCTAAATATTATCAAAAATATCCTCAGTTTACCGTGTTTCTTTGAGGCAGTGCAGTGTAGGCGAAAAGATATGATGAGCTTTATATTTTATTTAGTCTTATCTCCAATTTTAAGTGTATTTCAATTGCATATTGATAAATAAATAGCAAAAAATGCAGATCTCATGAGGCATGACATTAGCTTGTTACTTTAGACATTTTATTTATGTGCAACGCGTACCAATCAATTTCAGTTTTTTAAAAGCTCCGAGAAAAGTGTTACTTTTAGTAAAGAAATATATATGCACTGAATTTCTTTTCAAGCTAAATCAAAGAATGGTGCATTGTATATTGCAGGAAAAATAAATAAATATTATATAAATTTATAACAAGACGGTATAGTTTTCTCCGACTATTTATTTCACAATTGACAAAAAGTTTTCTAATTGTGCTTGTTTTTTTTCTTCGTTTATATGTGCTTACAATTGTATAATATTATGCCATTTGGATTGACAAGTTATCTCTGACACCAGCAGCAGTGAAATCGTAGTAGTGTGGAAATTATTGCAGTTCAAATGTTCTTAATTTATTCCGTTTGTAACTTGTGACGCTATTATAACAATACCAGAGAGTGATATTTTTTTTTGTACCAGATTTGTTCTATTGACAGTTCTACAATTAATTCGTAACAATAGCATATATTACCAATATTTTGTCTACATGGGCTATTATCATAGTAAACTGATCACTTGTAGTGAGCATCTCCAAAATGGATCCCTGTAAGTTCACGTTAAGTATATATGAATATCATTCAAATAAAGTTTATTTTGTTGTTTTGCGAAACATGATTACCTAGCTCGATATTTGCCCTCCCGTTTGTGTGGGTCCTCTTTCCCCGACGTGTTGCCTTACATATGAAATAATATGTGTAGTATACTGGGATTTACGTGCAAGTTATATTTTTCTCTCAAAATGTGTAAAAATATAAAACACATAATGAGTTCTTGTGAAATTCTGGTGGTTTATTTATAATGATGCTAGTATTTTAGCAAAACACATAACTTGTTGCTGTTATTGTGAGTGGTCATTTAATCGCCTTCGCATGTTTGAAATGGCGTTACACCAACCAAAATGCAATATATTATAGACAATAGAGTGTTGATTTGAGGATGAACTTGGCATGTATAAAAAAAACTCAGCAAAACAGCATGTATGTATCTTGAAGTGATTATCCGGTCTGTTAGTCTTTTGTTCAATCTAATCATATGTATCTACTAAATTATTCTAGCGATGATGATGATGATAGGAAGAGTCTTCTGATACTTTTTGCCCCCGCTTGAAACAAAAGGTGCATGTAATAATAAATACTGGGTAAAAGAACAGACAAAATGTGTCAAAAATAAGGCAGAGGGGTTCAATTAGTTCAATGTTTTGGCCCTTCACCATATTTTTGTTATAATCATACATGTATATTGCAACAACACCCATCATCATCATCATCATCACCTCTGCCATTGATTATTATTATGACACATTGTACATATAGTCTTGTATTAACGTATTGCCTGGTCATCATCATGCATGTTATGTTGTTTGATTGTGGATAGAGGTAAGATAAAAACTGTTGTATGTAGTTCTGTTGTTATCGTAATAGGTGTTTTTTCTTCTTCGAGTCAGTGTCAGTGCAAGAAATTATCTGCTGATGTGAGTTTCGAATCTCCGTGAACCATTATGGAGCTGTGTGCTCTACGTCGTTCTTTCTTGTTCCACTATAGGTTTGTCGCCTACGCACAATTGTAATGAAGACTAAACATACCAAACTTAGAATAAGGGTACAAATCTAATTACCATCACCAACAGGCACAAGCACGTTGTTTGTTGAAAAGTCGCTTTTGTACAACACGTACGTGCACCATGCACAATGGCAGAAGATTTAAAAAACGCGCAGAAAACCTTTTAATGTTTGTACATTGCGTACTTGTGTTCTGCTTTGAGTGTCTGTCGGAGAGTTTTACCATCATCATCACATCACTACTTCCTTTATCGGTACATGCAGACATTCATCATGCCGTTTATCCCGCATCTTCTACATCATCATCGTGATTATTATGATCTCGTCATCATCATCATCTCCATCATGAATATATAGTATTCCTTTACTGCTCTCTCTCTCTCTCTGTCTCTCTCTGTCTCTAGTTAAAGCGTGAACATTCCAGAACAAGTGAGGAAAAGTGTGTGGGTGCTGGGTGAAATCTGCGTGAATCTTGCCTCAAGTGAACTCACAATTCTTTTGCGTTATAAGAACGAGACGATGATGATGTTGTGTCACGATATGATAGTAGTGATAGTAATGAAGTTTAAAAGGAAGAAAAAGAGAATGTGGGAACAGCTATCTGTCTATCGTTTCAGTAAAATAGAGGGCAAAGAAATAAAATGCGAAATGCCTCATCAAACCGTATCGATAGGCCAATTGTAGACCCAAGAGTGCAAATATTAAATATATTACACAACGATAATTATTAACGATTATATTTGTACGCACATAAACAATTGATAATGATATTGTCATTTTACTCTTTTCTCCACGACACCAAGTCAAATCATATATGCCAATTGCTCGTGAAATGCCTTTTTAATAATATTGCCCTTTAGTTTTAGTGTTTTTTGAGGCACGTATATTTTTATTTCCAAACGCAATTAGAGTAAATCGATTATTATTACGCAAAGTTAAATTTTACTACTTACATTTAAATTATGTTAAAAGTACATATTACAATAACCATATATCCTTTTATTATTTTTAAATAACTGCAAGTTAGGCATGCTGATAGTTCGTTTAAGATGATTTTGTGTAGGCACTGTTACTAGTCTTTTTGTCGTATTTGATAAAAACGTGCGAAAGTTAACCACGTTCTCTGGATGGCTAAGTTTAAGTCAATGTAAAAAAAATCATTTTGTATCTTCGTAGTCGTTTTTAGAAAGGTTGAATATGACATGACTATGTCCAAATTTTATAGAAGAAGATTATATAGTCGTCAGTACGTTTGCGCTTGATATTTTTTGTGTGGGCCTATTCAGTGGAAAAAATCGTTTTAAAGGAATCGTCTATATCTTGGGCCCACCTTTCTGCATCATTTAGTCGGTGAAGGAGACTGACTCTATTATGAGATATGCACATCTACATGAACAAAATCCAACTTTTTTCACCTATGGCATATATGGATGTTATCAATTCTTCGTACACTAGGGTGTATACTATACACTGTATAGTATACATAAATATACGCGGTATACTTGATCATAATATACGTTTTCACCTGTGCGTGAAAAATCGCTTTTAGCAATACATGATTCCTAAATGATGTACTAGTATTTATTGGTTATTTTTACAACAATGATGATGACATGATTACAACTAAAGTGGACAAAGAGCCAAACCTATTGGCCGAAGTTATTTTTCAGTGCCATGCTTCATCTTACTTTTTCAGTTTCAAGGTGAGTGTTAGTAGTAGTAGCTGTATGCGAAAAGGAAATTTGTTTACGCTATTTTGACAAGCGAAATGAAAATGAAAATATATTGTGCTTTGTCGCATAAAAATTCTTTCAAATCAAATGAATCCTTAAGCATGTGGTTGATTTTTATGGTTTTTTGAAAACTGTTTTTCCATATTTATCGCTTAAAAAAGTATTATCATTTTAGGTACTGACATGCTGGGAATTTGACAAGAAAAAACATTTTATTCCAATTATTGGGAGTGAAGATGCAATATTATATTATGTAAGTAGTGGAGTACAAATGTAATTTTATAGAAAACCAGGTTGTTGTGGTTGGTTTATTACTACACTGTGAGATTCTATATACTGGTCAGGAAAACATTTCGATCAGATCAGCATAAGGATATTGGGAGTTTATAGGATGAAATTTGTATTCATCATCGTTACTCTACAGTCTCACGGTTGCGGTGGTGGTTTGTATACAACATGAAAGTTGTTAGTGAATCACCGTGTTAAGGATTACATTATTGCAAATACTTAGGTAGTTGGACTTGAGACTGTAGAAATGTGCACTGATGTTAAAAAGTTAGCAATGTATTTACCATATAGTAGTTCTTCTTCTTCTTCTTCTTGTACATGTGAGAATTTTCTACATTTGGTTTTTTGATATATTATTCACCAAGAAGTAAATGCATGTGTACATGTTGTACATAAAGATTTTTTTTATGGGTACAGGAAGGTGCACTAAAATTATGGCATGCCATTTCTTGCTCTCTCATTTGTAAAGTTAAAATAAACCTGAACACATATTTTTACGCGTTTGCACCTGCACTCTTCTTTGTAACAGGTATCAATTTATAATAGGACTGTGAATTTGCTTGGAAGAAGCACAAACATTGCTGAAACAAAAGTACTACCGAAAGATACATAATATTTCCTAGTGTGTGATATGAAAATTTTGAGAATCCTCAACTTATTCGATTTTTATACGTAAATACAAGAAATAAAAGCAGGGTTGTATGTAAAATAATAAATAGTGATTACATAAAACAAGAGAAGGAGTGATATTCAATGATTTTTCGTTTCAGTCATTGTCCTTTCTCCTTAAGTGCTGTTTTGATACGCTTCTTCTTTTTTATTAGTGATATACTTTTTCCTACCAAAATTGGAAGTGTACATTTGAGTG
The DNA here is from genome assembly GCA_027744095.1 of Zhuqinia jingwanae. Taxonomy (NCBI): domain Eukaryota; kingdom Metazoa; phylum Arthropoda; class Collembola; order Entomobryomorpha; family Paronellidae; genus Zhuqinia; species Zhuqinia jingwanae. Next base: position 41,369 of record JAHZNC010004232.1, on the reverse strand, counting down.
CGCATTATGAAGTAGTCAAGTAAACGTCCCTACAAGTTATTTATGTTTTTTGTCCATTTTTTTGTGTCACGTTGAGTATCACAATTTTTTTGTGCTGTTTGTGTTTAGTAACTACTACTACGACTACTCAAGTGAGAGTTGTTAGCTAGATGAACTTTTTTTGCTTCTAGTGACGTTGACGTTGGTTGAGTATTGACTATGCGAACAGTAAAAAATGCAGATATAATAATATATTACGGTACAACTTGGTCCCAAATAAGCGATTGTTTTGGCAGAATCGATTATAAGAATAAATGATTGAAATCATTTTATCAATGTGAAGTTTGATATTATACAGTCCTCACAGAAAATAAGGTGGGGATCGCTACAGCACATAGTCAAGTGTCATATACCGTGGGTAAGAAGAGATTTGTTCAATTTCGTTGTTATTTTTATTTTTTATTATTGCTAGATTTTTACATCAGCTATTGGTACCGTATCGAATTGCCTATTGCTTGAGAACAAATTTATTTAAAAAAAAATTATATGAATAGATTGAAGGAAAACTCGTGTTAGGTGTTAACCACCTTCCAAAAACCGCATAACATTATGTTACTGATTGGTAAAATTGAAAATGGATTTCTTGTCATTTGCACCAATGAAAGACCCATGTATTTTACTCCTGCATTACATAAATGAATTTATTGCATTGATTATGGTTATGTTCAGGTAAATGGTGTATGAAGTTCACACTGTGAGCGGACAAATGTTTTAAACAATTTTTTTCCCTGTTTACAAGTGAAAAAAGGTGTAAGCAATATCATCTTGAGGTGTAGGCTCATGCATATTATATTATATAATATATTCAAACGCCGGCATGGTGGCGACAATCATATCTTATGATGATAGTGATGCTAATAATGGTTACCCCTGCTTTTCTTGTGAAGTGCAGTAAAAAGAAGACATGAAAATGGGTTCGTTGGTGGTAATAATGCTGATGATGGCATTTTGGTGAGTCATTTATAATTACAAGACCTGACAAATAAACATGGTGTACCTTGCTTTGTGTCCATTTTAGGATAAAAAAAAGTTTAGACATTTGTCTCAACAATCAGAGTGCAGTAGTGTGGTCAGGAGTCACATCATATCAGGCATCAGTAGTAGTGTGGATTGGAGAAAATATACAGGAATCTTGAATTATGCTAATAATGGTTACCCCTGCTTTTCTTGTGAAGTGCAGTAAAAAGAAGACATGAAAATGGGTTCGTTGGTGGTAATAATGCTGATGATGGCATTTTGATGAGTCATTTATAATTACAAGACCTGACAAATAAACATGATGTACCTTGCTTTGTGTCCATTTTAGGATAAAAAAAGTTTAGACATTTGTCTCAACAATCAGAGTGCAGTAGTGTGGTCAGGAGTCACATCATATCAGGCATCAGTAGTAGTGTTGGAGAAAATATACAGGAATCTTGAATACAAATTTTACCTTGTAGGCATATATGTATTTAAAGCTACGATGATGATTTGTATTATGTTTATGCATATATTATTAATATTTTACATGTTTTGATCCCAAGCCATTCACAGTTCATAAAATTTTCAAACGGAGATCAATCTCATAGGAAAGGATGAGATCATACTAGACGACAGATAAACAAATCACACATGTCATTGTGGCAGTAGTTTTTTTTTCCACTGTACATTTTGCTGGTGCTGCTATTTAAATATGGTACACACGACACACATACACTTGTAGCAATTATTCATTCACAAAGCTCATCACTCATTGACTCATTGAGATTTTTAAATCCATGCATGCACAAATAGTTAAATGACCAAATGTGTGTAGTATTTTTACATAATTTTATCAAAGAACGAAAATGGAGTTTTAGTGTGTGCGTGTGTGTGTGGCTGAGTCATCTATTCAATTCATTCATTCATAAACCCTCTCACTGTGGATGATGAGAATTATACCGTTCGCGTACATCGTCATCATCACCAATACCACACATTATTACCTTGCTACATTATTATTAACATCCTGAAAACAACACAACTACCGTCACACCAAACAAACGGTGAGTAATAAAAATGATGATGGAATGAGTGCATAAATATACAACCAAGTGAACAGGTTGACCCCAAGCCAACCTGCAATGAATCATAAGTTTCATGGTCAGTGAAGATAACAGAATAACAAAAAATATCTTGTTGTTAACACTGTAATGTAATCCAATTCAGTTTACTACATGTCGTCCCCTGCCAAATTTCTCAAAATTTGTAATTACACATTTTTACACTTACTTATGTGGAGTAGATGTGTCATTTTTATTATGGTGCAATTCTGCTGACTGTGCCTCTGATATTTTCTAATACTTGCCAAATCAGTTCGTGCTATTCTGTAATAAGTGCATATTCACTTGGTTATTTATTTTGGTTGGATGGAATGTTGCAAAGCTACACAGACCATTAGTTGGCATGTCAGTTGCTAATCAAATCAGATAGTACACTTAATACCTTGTGTGACATCCGCGTACCTGTACCTGCAAAAATTAAATTAAAAACGGAGCATCATCATATAAATTTCGTGTATTATCTTTGTGTCTATAATTACATTAAACAGAAAATATTTTATATCATTGTTTACTGTATGACTGCATGATGACATCTGCTTTAAATTACTCGAGGAAAGGATGTGTTGTTAATTGCTGATATTCCTGCATTAACATTGCATAATGTAATACCTTCTCTCTGATATTTGTTAGCAATGAACACACACTTTTTACTCTAATTTCACAAAAAGTTGACAATATTCATCACTATCTTTAGCAATTGTTTGTATTTGTTTGCGAAATGAATTATCTACTCTACATTCGCTTTTATATAAACGTGCCGTGCCGTGTAACCTGTAGTTGTGTTGAAGTATATATAAATATGCTTTCATTGCATGAATTTCTAGTTGATTGTGCTATGCACCCGTGCAAGATAACATTTAAAATTGTTTAGACTGGAAATCCGTTTTATGTGTCTGCTCCAGAAAAATTGTCAACAAACATAATACCCAGGAGATGAGATGTACGTGGTAGATTCTGCATAAACGGTTTCATGCATGCATAAAATAGAACATATATACTGCGGTAACAATTTGTGTAGTTCGTCCCAATGCAATTTTTGGTGACACGTACAGATTAAGGACATTGCACGTTAAAAGTATATGTGTTTTTGAATCTAAAAAACAATGCATAAAAAATCGAAGAGTCTATCTACATATTATGCACCATTCTAGTCGTACGCCTGTTCTTGTATGTAGTACGATTCTCTTTGTATGCATTAGCACAATTATATTCTACTATCACGAACATAAATCGAAGCTGATGAACATTAATATGGCACTTTTATAATTTTTGGATGATCCCAAATTTAACATTTCGGTTATTACTGCTTTGCTACTCATTGTTAGTTATCATACCTAGTTTATTTATTTGTAATAACTCGATTTGTGTCTGCTCATTGATCATAATCTGGTATGAATAGACAATTATGAGTGACTTCAGCTTAGCTTCTGGAATTTTGAGAGAGAAAAAACAACGCCGTGTTAACTCCCTTGCAGTTAGCTTCTGATTAACTAATCTGCTTGTCAATCTCTTGTCATACTGATTCCATCAAGGACCCACAGTCTGAATATTGTTAGTGTGTGTAGATGAAGATAGGTATAAAAAATCTGTGGGATGAGTTCAGAGTTAGAATTTTTGTGATGACATTTTGATGTAAAAGTAATTTAAAGAGTTGACTTATATGGTTACGTTCAAGAGAAAAAATGGATGCAAAAAATACAAACATTTCCCCCTCTCTGCTGTTGGTTTACATATCAAAAGATTGCAACTTAACGGATCATACGGTGACATGGCTGTTTTTTAACGAATATACGTGTGGCTACACACCTCGTATTTTAGTAGAGATCGTCATATCACAGGGTCTTCATTTATGAACAAGGAGTTCATCCACCACAAAATTTTAATGGTTTTAGACTTTTGGACTTTCGAACCGAATGGAATCATTAAGCACCTTCTTAAAATGGGAATGTCTGTTTGCACCAGTAATATTCTTGCATTCCTTTGTTGATGCGGTGAAAGTTTATACCAATGACTAAAAACCAGTGATCTTAGGCAATAATGATATGATTTTTAAGCCATTCCACTGGCGCGGCGGCAGTTTTCATTTTGAAGAGAACTATTAATATCATGCAATTACGTACTTGGATTAAAATTATATTGACGTATGAAAGGATTAGTAAATATTTTTCGGAATTTTTTTCTTCTTTTGCTCTTAAATCTCTCATTATGCGCCGACCAAAAAAAACAACTGTCAAATGACTGTCCTTAAAAATAGATTTAGTATTTAGTTGGATTCTTTAGATAGCAAAAAAATGCACATAGTAGACATAATTTAGCAACTTGATACGTGTTTTTCTATCGTGTTCATACCTTATATCCAACAAGACAAGTAAAAGGCAATGACGCTATCTTCATTGTGTTAATGACAGACTATGGAGGGTTAATTACATCAATAAAACACACCCATTAGATGGGATAATTTGCTATTGCCATTTAATAAAACGAGCCCATTATCATATCAATTTACTTCAAATGGTTGGTTGAATGAACACGAAATTGTTATTATACATTTAGGTATGTAGAGTTCACCGCATGCGCAACACAAAAACTTATTCATAATCCATAATAATGGCTTTGACATAAAACGAAACGACGAAAATACAGAACACACATATATTATATTTATATATATACCTACATGCAATGTTTTTAACTTCATCACTGATTGTCCTCATGGTTTTAATATCCGTGTCCCTCACCCTCAATTTCACATTTACACTTATAATGTAGTCAAAATTTGTAAAAAGCGTTGCATACCATAATAACAATTTCACACGCGTATTTTATTTTTTCCATTTCTAAACCATCACTCATACAGATTATCGTTATTGTCATACCATCACAGCATCACAATGGTACACTAAAAACACAAATACAAAATATAAAGAGATGATGTGTACGTTCAATAGGTGTAAATACGTTACATGCATATTATATTTTGTAAGATTATGTCAGAGAAAGTGTCACTAATATTGTTTGAAAGGAACTGGATTTTCAATATTATTATGTAATAGTAAACATTTCCTGTGAATTGATCATTTGAATTTTCCTCATTGACCCATTTCTTTTCACATCAATACGTGTAATAAATATATTATTTTTCATATTTTGATGATAGTATAGTATAGTAGTACCTATGTATGTTAGTATCGATAATTATTGACTTTTAAGTGTTGAAGTATTTATTCCTCACAAAATGTATTTTTCTCCGTTCATCTGTTACATATGGCCTGGTGGTATCAATCAAACTGAGTGTTGTATTTAAATATTATTATAGCGTTTCAGTGGTACCCGTCAACTGAGATCGAGTATAAAATATTACCATAATTCATGATTACTCTAATTAACTCATATTTGAAGTAAAATCGTCATAATATGCAGTAAATATATATCAATAATATATATCATATACCCGACCAACAAAAAATAATAAATATATTAGACCAGAATTGAACGATAGGTTTTGATCTGCTCTGATGAGTTGCAACATGATGTGGTGATCTCCTTTCTTTGTACATGATATCATAGATGGTATGCATATAGCACGGATTCAGGTTTACCATTGTTTACTCTGCAATAATGGAGCTTTATGTAAAGGTTGCGATGATGAATGTTAAACTATGTCGGTATGTTGATGATAACTCTCTGTTATCTGGTATTGAGTCAACAACAGAAAATGGTATGTTATATGTTTGTGTATATGTATGTGTTCCTCAGAAAAGCATGATGATGATTTAACGTGGTTTTGTTATTATTCCTCATATAACATTTTACGTTCCATGATAATTACTTGCTTGTACATCATCTTTAAAAGCCATGGATAAAATATAACCATAACTGCCATGCATTTGTAAATATACTATAATATAACCTAATAATACATAGATCATATACGTATGTACCAATTATATACATTAACCCGGCAACATGAAACGCAGAGAACAACTCAAGTTAACCTTTATTTTTTCAACATCTTGTAATCTGAACTGCATTAAATTTTGGAACCAGTATCGTGCCTCTAATATGTGCTTCACGTGAACTAACTCTTCCTATTTCCACACCAGCTTCACAGCTTGCCAGTTTCAGTTGTTACGCCTGTCTGATTAAAGCAGGTACTTACCGTGTACACTCTCAAGGATTTGTTTCTTTTAAATTAGAATTTGAATTGAAGAATTGCTTTATCTTTTTAACTATTTTGAAATATTAAAATTTACACAAAGTTAGAAAATTGTGTGTTGTTCAACGTTTCTGACAGCAACTGTTTTTTGTGCTTGAAAAAAATGCTTACGCTAGAAACCGATTTGGTTAAGGGGTAACCCGTATAACACTACAAGTGTATTTTTATGTGATTTTGCAGTGCTTTTGTTAACAGTTGCGCACACAAAAAAATACCCTCTCTCCATGTTGCAAACCTTTTACAAAATATGTACTGTGATAAGAGTATATAAGACGTGTGCTCCGTTTAAATTAAAGGATTAACAAAAATCCCTTTGGTGATCTTTTCTTTTTTAGTAAATGTATGAAACACTACGGGGAGCAAGTTTGTTGATGGAATATATTCCAAATTCCAAATATAGTTTATTCAAAAATGGATTCCAATAGCGTATACACAAGTAGTGTCAGCACAACGCTGAAGCCCGCACCATCAAACATTTTTCTTGACAGATTCAATAGGTTGGGGGCGAGAAAATATCATTCCACTCTGAGTGTGCGTCTTGATGATAAGGTTAGTTGGACATCCTAATCCAGTGTGCACAAAATTTATTTCTTCTGTTTACAATTTAATGCATAGAATGTTCCACCCGCATGTAACAACTTATTCCACAGTTATTATTTTGGTCTTGTAAGCAGTGATCTTAATCTTATTCAGCAATGAATATTTTAGTCAGGTTATGATTATTGACCTTGTGCAGACTATCGTGTGAACTTTTTTTTATATGCGTGCGTACTTCGTGGCTTAGCTATAGTTACAGTTTCCTGCATTATTTTATGAGAATGCAAATGATATCTTCCTACTTTTTTAAATTGTACTTATCAGTGTTATCTTATGACTGGCGTGATAGTTGGAGTTCCGAACAAGTACTTTTGTACTATCACATATAGTGTATAGCTGTATTGTGATGTGGCATATCGCAGCTTGTCAAGGAAAATATACCGGCTGCTAAATTACTATATTGGTTATCTATTAATATTGTCATATTAATTATGCCTGAGCACAGTGCATGTTTTGAAAAGGCATTTTTAAATTAGTAATTTGATTTTTAAGAGTAGTATTTGAAATGCATTAGGTACTTATCTAGTTTTAGTTCTTTTAATAAAAATGTACTTTCAATGCATAGTCAATATTACGCTATATTTTCAGCAGATCTATATTTTATTATTATTTGTTTGTTTAGCTTATTTTAGCACATCAATTTTGTGAAAATTCTTCACATTTTTACATTTTGTATTTCACTGTATTTAAGGATAAAATATACAAAAAAATATATTTATTGCAATCATCCAGGGCAAAATATTTATTAAAAAAGCTGCAATCTTGGTAACGTTACTTTATTATGAATATTGTATTATCTCATTTCTTAATTTAAAGTTGAAGAATATTTGTTTTTAAATGCTTCCCAAATTTTGGTGCACTTTGATACAAGATACTTTGCATCTAATCTAGTCAACATGGTATTTTCGTATTTTTATTCTACATTTTTCGTAAACCATTTGAACCGATAGTCGTTTGTATCATTTGTTTGTTAGAGACCGACATCCGGAGATATCTTATATAAGATTGTAGGTCAAATCTGTCGGCCGCATGTATGTAAGGATGTATGTATGTCTGCGCTCTCCTGACCACATATTTCATCGGATTTTAACGAAACTTGATACCTATATTCTCTATATGGAGGAATAGTTGTTTAGAAATTTTCAGCGCTCTTAGTTTATCGCACTACCACTAGGGGAACAAAAATCATAGAAAAGCCATATACTGTCAATGATTTGAACCAAATTTGGCACAAACGTAAGTATAATATTGACAACAATATATCATATTATATTACGATATATTAACTGTAATAATAATAATAACATAATTTTAGTACATATCATGTTTTTATCAGTTTAATCTTTTTTACATCAATGTCACCGTCGGTCTCTATTTCTTGAGTTTACCAAGAGTTTATTATTACTTGAATAAATTCGGCAATACCAATATACCAACTTGTCATTTTTGTCATGCATCTGTATGACCTAATGCATCCTATTTGAGTACAAAATAATAATAATGCAGTTTGATTAGTAGTGAAGGCACGTGTAATTAGTTGAATGATGAATACCATATGTATCAATTTCAAGTGTAGTTGGAGTTCAAGCCTGTAATGTATGCATAGTTTAATTAATTCCAATTCACTCATTGGATGTGGAGTCGTATTGAGAGCTCACAAAGGGTTACAATTATTATGCACACTGAAATGGTCACATCAATGAAGTTTACTTGTAGAACAAACGATAGGGATCATCCAAGTCTGAATAAATTGTTAAAAGTTGCAATTAATAAATAAAATCTGTGTGAACATTTTATTCAGTAAACGTAGGTACTTACAACTTATACGACATTTATATACTAACACTGAACATTCTCTTTTTCTTTGGTTTCTGGGTCTGAAAATGTATTGAATACCACATATAAACCCTATTCAACGATTGAAATAAGGATCGTTGAATAATTATCCACATAAAGAATACATGTACCAAGTTTGGTCCAAATCCGATGAAATATGTGGTCAAGAGAGCGCAGACATACGCACATACATATGTACATACATACGGCCGAAAAATACGATCTCCAATCTTATAAATGGCCGCTATACGGTCCTTAATAAGTATGCAATCTACAAAGGGCAATAATTTTCACTGGCTGGAACTTGACTATTAGTCGGATTATTGGTTATATTATTTATCATTCGATTCTCACTTACATTTCGCCTTGTAAGGATGAAGGACATTTTTTGGAATATATGGAGAGTTGCAATGATTTCATGGAATTGGTTTTTTTGTTTAGAGGTATGTATATCATATAGCATTAAAAAAGGTTGTTGTACAGTATTCTTCTGAGTTTCCACACCAACACTCAGCTTTAATAAGTGTTATCGCCCTTTCATATCTCATACATTGGAATTAATTAGTGCGCGCCACGGAATGTGTGGTCACACTATAGTCAGTAGCCAAAGCCAAAAAGATTTCTATCAAGTTGGTGTGTGCGCATATTACATAAATATTTCTTCATTACTTGTGAGTTGAAAAAAAACATTTTGTTTCAACTGAACTGTTTATGTGAACGAAAACCAACAATACGATAAACCGCAAATAGTAAAATATTTATTAAAAATCCTACAAAATACCTAATATGCTCAAAATTTAGTTCAACGGGATATGATATGCTTTGCTAAATCATGTTGTCAGTAGTGAGGGGCTTGATGGAAGCTGTTTTATGCTTTAGTATGCAGGAAGTACGTTTTAATATCATCGGTGGCGAGTTAATATTTAATTACACTTTAACACTGACTGGTCAACAACTATAGTACTGTTTTTTTCTGGCAATAATTGTAAAAACAAAATATATTGGTGTAATGTCAAGTTAAACTTTTAATTTTTTTCTCCACTAATTTCTAACAATGATTCCCAAATCTCCTACAACTCCTCGATTGGGATTCGAGCCCTCGTCGCCACGCTCTTACTTTCGACGTTTTGATTCTCCAGTCGATATACGTACACAAATGGTATGACAACTATAAATAAATTCTAATTTATACCTTAAAACACAGGGCGTATAATGGCAGTAGTATATACACTAGACACATATTACATTGAAAATTCGTCCACTATTCTGTAAATATAAAAGTGGTAACATTTATCTATTGTCCATGAAAATCTGTTTAGTAAAATACAAAAGTTCATTAATAATGAATTGAGAGGAGCTTTGCAAAAAAAAGAACAACAATAAAATGACGGGAAAATAATTTAGTTTTATGCTGTATGTAATAGTAGTAAAGGCACATTATGAACAGTCATGTGAAGCAGTATAACAATAACAATGCTGTTGTTATTATACATAAGTTATGGAATATATGGCCTTCAGCCAAGTTTTTCATTGACGCTTGTCAAAAATATTTATGATAATTTGATTTAGGTGTAACCTTTTATTATTTTTTGTTATAAAATTAAAAACTTTCGGCGAAGAATTGGTTTTCATTTCTTATTTTCTTTCACCAGTAGTATGCTGGCCTAAGTGGTGCTTTTGTTGTTCACAAAAAGAAGAATTTGTAATTTTGAAATATATGGCTTTTATGTAAAGTCAATTAATTTTACTTTTAGTAGGTGTTGCCCATTCTGCTCCATATTTAAGAGTGCAAAAATTACACTGTTTTGGCGATGATGGTGCTATGTAATAGTGAGCTAGAACCTTTAAGTAATGCAGCACAACCAGCTCAAATGCAAATGGTTTGAACCTCAAAGAAATCTCCTTTTTCGCTCCTTTGCAAAAAATTTTAGGACTGGACATTCATCTCATTTAATAATAATCTTGACTGCTAGGCTGAAAGGTTAGCTTATAAAAAAGGCATTGCTAAATATATCATACGTAAGTATGTAGGTAAACATGCCAAAATGAGAATAGGGCAGTTCTGCAGTTATGTCGGAGTTGATTTTGGATCAGTAATTTATTTGCATAACATTGAATCACACAATCACAGAAATCATAATGATGAGTTATTGCATGCTGCATAACTTTGTATCGTGTGGTTTATTAGCAAATTTTTAAATTGTGATGTATTTTTGTCTTTTTGACGATGGCGATTACAATAAACACTATGAACCGTCCAGTGTTAATAAACTGTTCTATATGCATTTCTTCAAACATTGTACATGCAGTAGATGTGTATCACTTAAATCAAGTTGCATCTTTAACGTTTTATTCCGTGACTAAGGTCATCTATCATCATTCTTGTAACAATGAACTTGGTGAGTAGTGGCACCGAGAATTTTGACATTTTTGTCCTAATTAACAAGGAATAAATGTTCGATTTCAGAAAGATTACTTTTGTATGTCTATCATCGTATAAACCTTTTCTTTACTAAAGGAATGTAAGTACGCAAACTATTATTGCAATATTATTAAAATAAAGTTACACGTATGTATTTCATAAGTAAAGTTTTCTTTTTCTTACGCAGTTTGGTTAGGTTGGACGAAAGATGTGATTTTCTTTTTTACCTGTGCCTGTGTTACATAATGATAATTAATTCATACTTTTAAAGCTAGAAAATCGTCTGGTCTATCCCTGTCCTCCCTGTCGACAACTTTAAATAAGAGACTTGATCATGTTGCTTGTTAAAGCTCTGAGAATGCGGCCTCTCAAGGCAAATAGAAACTTGTTCATTTACACAGATGATAATGATGGGACAAGCTCTTAATTATCCCTGCTGCGATAAAAAAGGGGTTTCACATTCATCTTGGACATATTTGTGCAATGTTTAATCCTACAGTCGTTGTTTTCGTAATCGTGATTGTACATACCTGTTTCTCGTTGGTGCGTAGCCAGAAAAAGTATGGACAACTCCATGGTATATTTTTTTGTGCTCTTTGCATCTGCCCTTTACCCTGTACTGTGATACATAAAACCTATCAAATTGTATAGCCTTAATGTTATAATTAGCGAGAACTGGCATTACATACGTAATATATCGTATCATGATGATGATCATCGGCATCACAACACAAGGAATGTCTGTTTGAAATGGCGAGGTATGAATAACTCGCGACACAAGTCATGATTTTATACAAGCAAATGAGCTCTCCAACTCTCTCATATTCTCATTAAATTGACAAATATGGCGAGTTAAATGTTCACTTAAAATGATGGCAATAGACGAAATATGTGTAGCGTATCGTTTGTTTATCTGATTGAGTTATGTTTATGTTGTATGTACAAACATTTGAAAACTAACCAAAGCAAAGGTAATAAAATTTAAGACATACGACAAAAAAGAGACCATTTAGTAGTAGTAGTGGTAGTATATGGTTTAGAATAACATATTATTGTGTGTTTTGATAAATGCTTTTGTTTAATTGGCATCGATGACTAAATTTTGGGTGTTTCTTGTAAATGTTTCAGATGGGAGACTCTGATGACCTGGCCTGTCAGGGAGTAAATGGACAAACCATGGGCATTTTAAATGGGGCTCAACCAACTGGAAACGTTCAGGTAAGGACGTCGTAGTTGATTGGTGGTGGCCATCATATAAGATTTGAGTGCTTGTTTGGCGAAGCTTTACATCAGATTTCGAGAAATGAAAAGAAGGAACGCGAGTGATATTGCTATCAATTAACAGTATCTTTTTATTGTTTCAATGCATATAAAAAGCAGAGCAAGGCGGCTCAGTTTGCAAGAATAAATACATCCTCCACCCAGTCGCAGCATCAAACCGTAAACTCGTCGAGTAGACGTGTTGTCACATCTGCGCTGACATCTCATCATCAAAGCAACGAAACCCAGACATCTCAACATGTGAAGCAGTCAACTCAGCATCTAAAGTCAAATCTGACAGAAATGCAAACACGAATGTCACAAATGAAGGCTATCAGCCAGCAAACAACATCCTCCACATCATCAACTTCCTCAACCTCATCCTCTTCAGCCTCCACAACATCAGCGGTGTCTGTTGTTGGCAGTGGGAAAACGACAAATGCGGGCCTACCTCCTTTTAAACTTATTGATCCGAAAACTGGACGTTCAATTAATGAGCAAAATGGTGGAGACGACTCGCCGCTTGACACAGGCACAGTGATTGTACAAGAAATGCCATTCCCTACTTCTACTGATATGCAAATGACACCTGTGCTAAATGTAGGTGACATGCCGAATCCGCCTTTGGAAAGTCCCAACCTAGTCATGAATAACCATGCCAATAGTTTGGATAGTCCGCTTGGAAACAAAGATCTTGGTCCTCAGAGCTTCCGCTTCGAGCAGAAGAAGGTTCAGTCTCACTCATCCACAAAGTTTACCCGCGGCAACTTTAGCACTGAGCAAAACTCTGCGAATGCGGCTGAGATGAAGCGAGTTCAAACAGGGGACGTCAGTTATGAGGAGAAATCTTCTGCACAAGCATTAAGACAAAAAGTTGAGATTGACGGGATAACTGCAGAGAAAACGGCCGCCTTAAAGCATGAGCAACGGTAATTACATTTAGCAAACTTTCAACGTTTTTCATTGAGTACGTCAACCTTTCCCCACACTTTTATTAGGCGACAATGCGAAGCATGGTGCTTTATAAAAATCCTCCGGGTCGTGCGTATGTCTGTTTGTTTGTAACTCGCATTAAAAATCTCTTTAACTTCGCCTACCACTCCCACTGAGAGGAACATGTAAAATCAAATACAAATATGCGAGTTTTTACGAACATGACATCAATAATCCACTGACATTTAACATATCATTCCGAGTTTTCATTGCTGCTTCACTATTACGTTTTAAAAGTTTATTCTCGGAACGTTTTTTAGGTCACTAACTCAGGGAGGTGTCACCGAAGAAGAGTCTCGTAAGGCCGCTGCGGCATCCATCAAACTTTCAACTGATACTTTCACCGCCGAGAAAGCTGCAATGGCAGTTGAACAGAAGAAGCAAACCAGGCTTGCTCAAGGAGGCACAATAATCAACTCCGAAAAACGAACTGCTGCTGCAAGTCAGTCAAAATTGACCTTCAAAAATCAACTAGCTCTTCCCTCCTCCACCAATAGCAACGGTAATTATACTAACCTTACCATAGACGTTAGTTGTAGATAGTTTCATTTTAAGGACCGCTGGCACAACGCGTCATTTACCAAAATGGCTGCTAAATCCACTTTCACCTTCCAGTTTAGCCCTCATGCTTCAACCTATTCGATCAAACTTTCTACACAAGAAAGACATGAGGTAGAAGCGTTCGAGCACCCGCTTTTTCACTTTAATACATTTTTGTTTCACCCCTGGGGGAAAGGGGAAAGAGGTTTGAACCCCCCATTTCGACAACTTTGTGATGTACAATGAATATTATTATAATTTGAGAATCTCTACTGAATAACACAAACACTCCTACAAAACTCCTAAAAACAAATCTCAAGCAATCTCCTATACGATATACACTATGCACCCTCTGACGTCATTGTTGCCATAGAAATGTGTTGTAACTATGACGTCAAAGGTGCATAGTGCATTTTGTAAAATAATGGATATTATGTTACTCTGATCTCTCAAGCCAAATTAATACGGCACAAATGGTCAAAACCTATTCAAAAGAGATTTCCAACACAGTGGTCCTTAGTTAGAGCGTTACTACTACAACGTTATTGATACCCAATGTTTCTTTGTGATATATTGTCTGTAGTCTTAATATTTGAAGATTTGGACTCGCTTGGCTGGGACTCGCCGCAACAAGACGTTGACCATGTGATTGATAAATACTCCAACCAAATCTCAACAATATTTGAAACCCTCCGTGACACGGAAGAAGAAGAAAACAACAGCAATTCAATTAATCATCTCAATTATGCTTCCGGTGTTATGCGAGCTGCCTGGAATATTCCAGGACATGGTCACCAGGTCAGTCATGACTCATGAGTATAATAACAACACTCATTGGTAATTTATTTAACGACAAGTAGATTGGTCAAAATTGGTTTAAAAAATACACTATTTGTATAGGTCGGCGGACATTTGTGCGAAGAACTCAGAAAACTTGGAGGGTTGGATCTTCTTCTAAATAATTGCTCTTCTCAAAAAGATGATCTACGTGTGGCATCCGCAAGGGTGTTGGAGCAGTCTTTAACACCTGAAAACTGCAATTATGTTGTAGAAAAAGGTTTTGAGTGTTTGGATAGAATTGTCAAAGTAAGTATGCGCTACTATTGTTTTTGGTATATTGATATTTTAATTCATGGAATTTATAATACATTGTTTGATTATTATTTCCAAAGGTTGCTTCCGAGTTGTGTGAAGAAGAAGAGTCTCGTGTTGGAACTGGCTTGCTTAGACACCTATTCCGCCATAGTGAATCCACATGTAGTGATGTGCTGCGACTTCAAGGTCTTGAACGGGTTATGGCCGAATGTCGTCGAATGGACGTAGAAACCTTGCGCAATTGTGCTGGAGCGTTGGTCAATTTATCTCTGTATGGAGGGGCTGAAAATCAAGAGGCCATGATAAAGAAGAAAGTGCATCATTGGTTGTTCCCTCTAGCTTTCCATCATGATGACTCTATCAAATATTATGCCTGTTTAGCCATTGCGGTGCTGGTGGCTAACAAGGAAATTGAGGCCCAAATAATAAAATCAAGTAAATTGTTTATTAAAATATGACTTTGATACAACAGCAAATATTTGTTTTGAAAAATATTTACAGCAACACATTGTTATCACATACATTTTGTTTCCTTGTCAGATACGCTACAGTTGGTGGAACCATTTTTAACTTCACATAATCCTGAGGATTTTGCTGCCTCCAATTCCTTCCACAGTCAAGGACAAAGCATTCAGTGGCTTCAACGTTTAGTGCCAGTACTCTCATCACAGAGAGAGGAAGCCTGCTCCTTGGCCGCATTTCACTTTTGGTAAGGTCCGCAAATTTGATAAAAGTATTAATGCTCCATGCATATGTGTTGTAACTAATATATATTCTTGCGCACTAAGTCTCGTAAAGGACTTCAGTTGACATACTTCAAAGTATACTAAATAGCTAATTTGATTTGTTTTCGTAGATTTATGAGAGATTTACGCCATTTGAAAAGGATGGCTGACTACTCCAGCTGTGACGCTTCAAATCTCAATGACTTCCTCAGTTCAATTCATCCAGAATATTCTGCTTATACCTATACATTACTCAACAATCACGTCGACAAGGATACTCTACGTAAATGTGTTAACGACGAAGTGCTTGATGAATGTGGAGTCAAAAACAGTATTGATCGCAGACGCATCATCGACGCTCTCAAAGGTGAGAAGAGTTTGAACGATAAATTGGAGTTTTCATGATCCGTTATAAAGTGTTATTTAAAGTGGGTATTCATTAATATGTATAATTGTACATTTCTTGTTAAGTAGAAAAGTCTGCTATGGCATCCACATCAGAGGAAAATCCTGACAAGCCATTAGACGTTTTCATTAGCTACCGTCGATCCAACGGATCTCAACTAGCCAGTTTATTGAAGGTGCACCTTCAGCTAAGACAATTCAGCGTATTCATCGATGTCGAGCGGCTGGAAGCCGGCAAGTTTGATAATAATCTTCTCCACAATATTAGACAAGCACGTCACTTTCTACTCGTGTTAACACCAAATGCCCTTGACCGGTGCGTTGAAGACACTGAATGTAAAGACTGGGTTCACCGAGTAAGTTTTTAATACTATGGTAAAATGCACAAAGTCTGCAGTAAAGAAACAAATTTTAATTAACACATACTTACAATTCTCTATTCAAAACAGGAAATAGTTGCCGCTCTCAATTCCCAGTGTAATATTATTCCTATCATGGACAATTTCATTTGGCCTGATCCTCAAGATCTTCCTGAAGACATACAACCTGTGTTGAGCTTCAACGGTGTTAAGTACGCTTTTGAACATTTTTAGTAACAAGTGAATTTTTTTAATCTGGTATCCTTTTAATGGGTAATTGCCAATTGCTAATATTGGGGTATTTAATTTCAGATGGATTCATGACTACCAAGACGCATGCGTTGACAAACTAGAAAGATTTATGAGAGGTGAAGCAGTACCTCCACGTGGTGATCCCATAGTTTACAATGCAAGGAACTCAGAAACACAAAGCGTAGCCTCAGACAGAACTGTGACATCACGACCTTCTCCACAATATCAGCGAACTCAGAGTGTTGGCTCTGAAGGGACTCGAACGGATTAACCCGCTGTGTTTATAACAGATGACGAAACCATTAGAACCTCGTTTAAGTGTGGATTACTATATATATTTAAATACTTAAAGGATGTGTTATGCCATATTATACAAAACTTTCTTAACGTGCCGTATCTTAAGATGCCAACTATATTTATAAGTAATTTTTACCACAATTATTATCATGTTTTAGTTATATGACGAAAGTGTTGACATAAACGTTTATTGACCGATACACGATCTGCGATCAATATGTGTTGTATACTTTTTTCTTTTCCATTTCATGCGACAATAAAGTTTGTGACAGCATTTAAAAGGAACTCGTAACCTTTAAAATATGGTTCTATAAAAATATGTATATTAACAAAACATAAAGCTATAAGAAACAACTTGATAAAAATCTTACATTTACAACTACATATTACTACTTAACAGTGACAAAAAAAATCCAACTAAGCGTTCTCATTTTGAGAGGACTGTGCATCCCACATAGTTTGATATATACCTCCATTGTGAATTAGAACATTGTGTGTTCCACATTCCTCTATCTTCCCATTCTTCATCACAAATATTTTATCTGCATTTGCTATGGAACTCAGTCGATGAGCTATTGTGATACTAGTTCTTCCCGTTTTTGCACTATCTAGAGCTGCTTGAACGGCTATTTCACTCTCACTGTCAAGAGCAGATGTGGCTTCGTCAAGCACCAACAACTTTGGTTGACGAATAATGGCACTGCATTAAAAAAATCAAAAATTAAATACAAATAAAATTAAAAAATATCATTTTGCATATGCGACCAATGTATTTACTTACCGTGCAATTGCGATTCTTTGCTTTTGCCCACCGCTCATTTGATTGCCCAACATCCCTACCCTGAAAATTGGAATATAAACTTCATTGCGAAACATTTAAAAAAAAATATTGAAAATTTTTTATTCCGATTTTGTAAAGCTATGTATACCTCGTTTCATAGCCTGACGGCAGTGACGTGATGAAATTGTGCATATTCGTAGCCTTTGCTGCATTAATTATTTCGTCCATTCCAACGTCTCTCGTGTTATCCCCGTATGCGATATTTTCTCTAATTGAGCAATCAAATAAAATTGGCTCTTGTGATACCAGAGAAATTTGCTGACGGATAAAATCCAGATTAATCCTCTTCAGGTCGAATTCGTCGAATTTCTAAAAGTAGAAAATACATACACACTTGTCCACGGGATTTAATAAGTAATAAGTGAGTGAGTGTCACACCCAGCAGTTTGATGAAATGAGTAAATTCTTACAACAGATCCAGTAATTGGGTCGTAAAAACGAAAGATTAATGCAGCACAAGTTGACTTTCCACTCCCTTCAGGTAAAAAAAATGTTCATGAGCTTCGGGGCAATGTTATTGATATACGAGGTACTTTTAAGAAATTATATTTACAATACCTGAAGGTCCACAAATAGCCACACTTTCACCAGCTTTCACATCCAAACTTAGATTTTTAAGTACTTTTACTGAAGGTCTGTTTTGATAGTTGAAATTCACTTTGTCAAAGTCTACTTGCCCTCTTACAGTTCCTAAAACAATATTAGTTGAAAATCTTGATATTAGAGGAACAGCATCCAGCAGCTTAAAAATTCTGGCGGCAGCTAGTTTCCCTTTCTCGTAATCGGGAGCGTAACTGATGGCCGCTCCTCCAGACATTGTACAATAAATAAGAGCTTCAGCAACTCTAAAAAACGAAATGAAGACTTAAAAATGAACTTTTGCAAGTAAACTATTCTTTGCATATTAAATTACTATGTATATAGTATATACTTGAAAACTCGTCCAATTTCTACACATGATTGTTGCACCAAATATGCTCCATACCACAAACTTGTGCAGTAACAAAGCATTGGACCTCCGTTCACAGCCCCGTACACAAGACCACGAACGTGCGCCCGCTTGACATTTACTCTACCATGTATTATACAAATAAAATGGTTAATTCATATGATATTAAAAAATTAAGTTCTGTTGAAAATACAAATTTTTAAATACCTATGAGATGCACCTAACGCTTCCTCATACATTTCCATGTACTGCTCCTCACCACATAAGCTTGCAACGGTTCTGATATTGTTCAGTGCTTCCACGGCAATATTGCAAGACGACTCTATGGAATCACGTTCAATCACATTGTCTGTGTTCATCACTTTCCCTTCTATGATAGAGATGTAGATCATAAAGGGAACGAAAAAGATTGTAACGGCAGCCATATTAGGTAAGTAATAAAAGGACATCCCAGCAGCACCAATCACAATTGCAAAAGCCTGAAGAACTCCGGCAAGTCTTGAACCCGTTGCGCCTTTAATACTTGAAGCGTCAGTGGAAAGTCTGGCTGTAAGTTTTCCAACTGTATTTTTGGAATTGTCAAAGAAAGTGATGTCTTGCTCCAGTAACGAAGAAAATAACATTTTGCGCACTCGATAGGTAAATAGCTCCCCAGAAAAGCCAACCAACATTAGTTGCAGAAATCCACAGGTACCAGTTATCACAGCAATTCCCAAATATAGAAAGCAGTAATACTTCCCGTGACTCAACACCTCAAAATCATCTTTCAATGTAAAGGACTGGAAAAAAATACAATGTATACGTAAACTATCGCATAGCTTTATTCTAAAAAAATATTTAAATCCTATTAATACCTGAATAAAATCTCCAAAGATGTATGCATAAGCCGGTAGTTGGAGACCTTTCACGACAGAGCAAAGGAACACTATAATTAAGTATGGCCATTCTCGCATATTTACTTTCCATAGTCTGAAAAAACTACCACTTCCTGACAACACCTTTTCATCCTACAAATCAACCAACACATGAGTAATAAATCTTTTTTATAAGTAAAGAGATAATAATTGAATTACTAACATCATCATCTGCTTCCACCTCGGGCAGAACATCTTGAATGGAAGCTTGACTTATGAGTCTCGTACGACTTGTAATTCTTCCAGTTCCAGGTACACTAGACAGGTATTCTTCGACACGTTCTTCGTCTTCCATTACATTTAAAACTTCCGATTGTTCCACATCATCTTTCCTTTCAAAATCGCTTTCTTCCTGACTAACTACTAACTGATGATAGCGACCATGTAGCTGTATTAGTTCAGAATGTGTTCCCTCTTCCACAACTACGCCGTTGTTAATCACATAAATAACATCCGCGGCCCTGATTGTACTCAATCGATGAGCTATAATGAGAGTAGAACGACCTTGACTAGCACGTTCCAGAGCAGCCTGTACAATACTTTCACTTTGAAAATCTAGTGCAGATGTTGCTTCGTCGAGCAACAAAACTGCAGGATTTCTGATAAGAGCCCTGGAGGATTGCCAAATATTGAACTGTATGAGTTTTTCATAGTATTTCAATAAAATAAATGTTTCAAAAATTCACAATACCTGGCAATGGCAACACGCTGCTTCTGGCCTCCTGATAAAGATTTCCCTCCTTCACCAACTTTAGTATCATAACCCTGCCAGAAAAAATATTATGAAAATAATATCCAAAAATGGAAAACCTACACTCATAATTAATTTTTAAATGAATTACTTGTGGAAGTTGCATAATGAAATTGTGTGCGTAAGCTTGCTTACACGCTGTTTCAATTTCCTTCCTACTGACACCCTTTAATCCAAAAGAAATGTTTTCGGCTATTGTTGTATTAAACAGAATAGGCTCTTGACCCACGACACCAAGCTGTGATCGTAGCCATTTAATGTTCAGCACACGGATATCGACTCCATCTAATGTAATTTCACCACCAGATGGATCGTAAAACCGTTGAAGCAACTGAACACATGTTGATTTACCACATCCTTAAAAATCAACAATATGGTATCTATATTTTTATGTAAATTGGTGGATACATTCTATTTTCGTGTCAAGAAAAACTTACCAGAAGCTCCTACAAGCGCAACTGTTTGGCCAGCCTTTACGCGTAAGCAAAGTTTCTCCAACACCTGATAATTTACCGCATATACTCATGTGTAACATGGAACAAATTTTAGAAAAATCAAATATTAAGCAGTACGAAACTTACGGTTACACCAGATCTCGAAGGATATGAAAAGCAGACATTTTCAAATATGATATCACCACTTGGACGTCTAGTAGGCGCAATACCTTCATTAGACAAACTGTTTATGTCTGATTCTCTACGAAAACAAATTATGGATAAAGTGATGCCAATTATTCATTTAACATTTTTAACCTTAGAAATAAATACATTAGAAAATAAGACCAGTCAGTCAGTACCTGTCTAAAATAGGAAATATTGACTTTGCGCACCCCGTTCCTCCACTAATAGCTTCAATGTAGTCAGAAGAAGCCCCAAAATAGAAACCAGCCATCATAACGCTAAATAGAATCTGATAGTTTCAATAAATCATGTTTAAGTGGTATATTATATTTATTATAAACCCGATTTTTTTGAATATGCTTATATACACGCAAACGTCATAATACTTTTTTACAATTACCACAAGAACGTTGCCGGGTCCATAAAGACCATCACCGGTTTCTCGAGAATTAACAACTAGAACGGAACCATACCAAAATGCATATGCAAAGTTGGTGAGTGATATAGCCCATATCAAACCGTTGCCTAGACCGCGGAGAAAGTGTCTCTTGAAAGCAACATTCTTTGCATGCAAAATTTTTTCATCGTATCTTTTGATTTCTCGTTCCTGTGCGTTAAATGCATGGACAGTGCGGATATTAGATAATACTTCTTCAGAAATGGAACCAGCCTCCGCATACGCATCTTGCTCCCGAGCAGTCATATTACTTTCAACACTACCGTCAAAACCAGATATAATACCTAGTACTGGTATGAACGCCATCAAGGCCAGGGTTAACTTCCATCCCACGTAAAATGACAATCCCGTTAAAACGATACAGTTAAATATGGATGATACGAACATTCCTATTTTCTCACTCATAGCATTCTGGATCTTCAACATATCGCTGGAAAAAATGTAAATTGAAAATTAGTAATTTTAATTCAAATAATTAAATCTTGCGGACAGGCTCTTTTTATTTATTAACATGCATGATACAATAAAAACTTACTCAACCATTCTTGATGAAAAGTCCCTTTTTGCATTCTTATCAAACCAACTTATGTCTTGTTGTAGCAATTTACGGAAGTACTCTTTCCTAATTTTGTACACCTAGTAGAATAAGTCAACCTTTAACATTAAAGTCATCACATTAAGACTGCAGGAGTAATTTTGTCATTGTTGTTGCAATTTACTATCAATATTACCTGGTTTTCAGCAACGTAATTCAAGGACATCACGAAAAGGTAACCAAATAAAAACTCCAGAAATGCTAAACTTGACTGATAGATTACGAATGTTTCAACCGCTTTCATAAATGGAGATGTTTCATTCGATGGCGGCGGCGGACACTGCCTAGATGTATTTGAAGCGTAGTCCACTAAGTTCTTAGTAAACTTCCCAAATGACATGTTTGCTATCGCTGGAATAAGTCCTGTCAATGTGGCCAGCGTGAGTGCGACAATAACTAGAAGTATTTCCCATTTCGTGGAATACCGATACTACCAATATGACCGGGCATTTATCAAAAAAAATCATCAGCTAAGGATTTTATTACTGGTATAATATATTTTTTGAGTAGAAATTTCCGTACCAACTTGTAATAGGGCACTTGAACTTTATCCTCTTCCTCATCCTTAATTTCACCGGGAGATTCAGATGACCCATTTCCTTTTGCTGTCTCATTGGATGTTCCCAGAGACTTCTCATGTTCGCCACTTGGTTTAAGTCCAGCAGAGTCAGAGGTTGTTTTTTGAATAGCATCACTACCTTCGTGGTCACTTGTACCATATTCCTCTGATGCAATCAATCCTCTGCCGAAAAAATAAAATACGACAACTTTCAATATGCAGCAGCGTTTAAGGACATATTGAAACTTCAGATTTATATTCCAACCGTCTATCGCTGTTCTCGTCGGTTTCCGTTCCTCTTAGATTACCTAGAGACGGCATTTCCCTTTCAATTTTTTTAGGAAAAATTGTTTAATAACAATCAGGCTGCTATACTGCTTTCAACTACGTCCTCGTACTTGGGGATAGGAACATTGCAGAACCTTTAAATCAAATTAGAACGCTTTATGATAAGACAAATTTGTAGTCGTTGCTTTTACACATACATGAAACTTTACTGGTTTAAAATACTTTAATAGTTGATTCACAGTACATTTCCTCAAAACAATAATAAGATTTCCAACTTATAGATATTTGTTAACAACAATGGACGATAAATCCCTACAGCGTTTCAGCCATTTGTACACCACATGATCTCAAGAAGAAAGAGTGTCACGCTTGCCAATATTGACACTTAATTTTCTCAGTACTCAGCAGCACAATATTTCAGTTCATAACCTCGGCCTCGATATATGAACCTAGACATGTCTATGAAATATACTACATAAAGTGTGCGGTAGTATTCATTTGCACTTGGCTTCTCATAAAATTATAATAATTCGTGAACTAATGTGTATCTAGATTTTTTATACATACCATACATGCGATTAAAGTGTTTCATTTAAACCAATGTGGAATGCCTTCTTTTTTAGTACATTCACGGGCGTCCATCTCATTAAAAAACTGGAAATTCGCATGCTCCGATCGTCAAGCAAATGCTGTTTTGTATGTAAGCGGCTTTAGTTAAAGCAATAATTCATTTTTGTTACGTAAGACATGACTGATAAGATAGATAACCACAATTAGTTTCATTCAAACCCATGAGAGGTACCGGCTGATACTAGTTGATACATATTACACGTTGATTGACAGGTGGCCTCAAATTTATAGCGTACATGTGTAATTAATATTACACTACAATTACTCCCAAACAGAAATCAAAATAAAATAAATGTATGCACATGAACAAGAACGCCACTGGGTAATGAACCAAAACAATATAGGTATGTAGGTACATGAAAACCAAACTATAGGAAAAATCTTAAATTTATGTGTAGGAAGATAAAAGCCAAATGACTGAAGTACCAAGAGAATTACTTATAGATAAACACAATGCACTCCAGATTTGTGGAGTGAAGTATAAATGATATTATTGTTTGCATAGGTGGTACAAAAAACTTAATAATTATAGTATACTGAATTGCTTTCAATCCTACTTTAAAGAAACAAAATAACGTCACAAAGTTGTTGTAACACAAACTTCAAAGCTTACTCACCTTACTTCAAAGCTGACAGATTAAAACTGACTTGAATACTATCACATGAAACCGATATTTATAAACAACAGATTTTGCTGCCAACTGCCAACGTAACAAGTTCGTTGACGTTAAGGGAGCGTTCCTGGCCGCGTGGTTGCTGTTTAACTTGCTTGAGATTATCGTACGCACAACGTTTGTAATAATTAATCATTAATCACAAACCAACCGCATCACAGCGTTCACAGCAACAGCCAGATTAATTTGCTTATCTAAAGTCACCACAACAGCACAAGCTTCACGTGGGTAATATATGGCTTGCTCCTATTTTATGAATGAATAATTTCGGTATTTTTATTATGAAACTGTATAAAAACGTTTCAACCTTTACTCTGGGACTATTTTCCTTTTCATTCCAGGAATTGTTGACTTACCTACCCGAAATTGGACTCATAAAAATATATGTACCTTTGCATTGCATGTCTATATATGTAAATGTATTCGCGTAACAAAGGATGTTGACTGCCGATGCTTGCATTCACAATAATAATTTGATTCTTACACTTATCCATGCATGTTATACTACTATGCGAGCAACAAGAAGTGTAACCGATGATGATAGTTCTCTTTAAAATAATAGTAATGAAGTCTTCTGTGCTGTGTGTAGTCGTAGTCTGTACTCTGTACAATGTCTGTGAAAGCCTAATTGGGTAAAAACGCTTAAGCCGACAAGCCATGTCATGCAGTAAGTAATGCATTATAAAAAACTCTCTTTTTGCATATCATCATAACCTTAACATTACATTCAAGAGATTTGTACACACAGAGATATTATATGATTGTATTTTCTAGTTCAGTTTACTTACGTTACTTTACGATGTAACGAGAAAATGTTCGGGCTTCGTTTAATGATTATTATTATTGATTTCAATTTTGTCTCATCAGCATTACATCGCGAAATGTATCACAATTCGCTATTGTTAATACATGATGGATGACAGAGATTTAGAGATCACTAATTTTTTTTATCTTTCAGGACACTAACGTGCAAACACGTGCATTTCTTAGTATCAGCACGTTGTTTTTTTTCTGGTTGAGCTCTGCAAAGCATGATTGAATCAATGGTTAAAATGGAAACGACTTGTGCACGTTTAACAAGCATGATCACTTTGTAGAGTAAATATATTACGTAATAAGATGATTCAACTAACCTATTGTCTTCCATCACATTTCGTTTACATTGACAGTCACTCACTACTTCATCGGTAATGTGCTAAACCAAATTAGGCTGGATATCCGATGATCAGACGACACATGCCGGTACACTGCTTTTGAATGTTTTAAAATGTAAGGGGTTTTGTGAGAGAAAAACAGAGCACTGCACTCGCGCGAGAGAGGAAATGTGGCTAAAGTGCAAAATTATGTAGTACTAAAAAAGTGGCATTTCTCTTGGAATATATCATGTTTACGCGTACATATATGCACAATCAGGTAAGCTTCCTGGTGGAAGCTTTCTGAAAATAAATTAGAAACGTTATATGCATGCACCTTTTCCATAAAAAGCAATTATTAAGGACCGTATTTGGGTCATTTATAAGATCATATATCTGTCTGCCGCATGTATGCACGATGTACGTATGTCTGCGCTTTCTGATCAGTGATCACATATTTTATCGGATGTGAATTGTGGACCAAACTTGGTACACATATTCGTTATAAATACTAGAGGAATAGATTCATATAAATTTTCAGCGCTCTTAGTTCATACTCCCACCGCCAGGAGGCAAACATTATAGAATATACGTGTGCGTCATTTGTTGTTTAATAATGAATTTTTTAACATATAGTTTTGATTTTCCGTTTATCGTTTGCATTTACAGTAATTACATAGACCAGGTATACTTACTTACAACTTATGTAACTTTGTTAAACATGAAAGCATAAAGACAGTGATCCGGTGCATTACATCCCTTTTATGCGTTCATTTCTATATATGCATCTTCGCATTTTCCTTTATACTTTCTCCACTTCCAGCGAAAATCTATTTCCAGAAACACTCTGATTTTCTTGGCAGCGGATCCGCATTTCCTACGAACAAGCGACATTACACCACTTATGAATATGAACAGCTGGTAGTTCCAAGTCATGCGCCTTACATT
Organism: Zhuqinia jingwanae; assembly: GCA_027744095.1. Classification (NCBI taxonomy): domain Eukaryota; kingdom Metazoa; phylum Arthropoda; class Collembola; order Entomobryomorpha; family Paronellidae; genus Zhuqinia; species Zhuqinia jingwanae. The sequence continues at coordinate 14,893 of JAHZNC010004232.1, read as the reverse complement.
CCAGTAGTACTAACGAACCGCCTGGTCATAACCTTACAAAGTCGTTTCTGCGATTATATAGTAACTTTTTCGTCTTAAAATAAAATAAATATACATATATTCATTTGTAAATTGTTAAAGGGAACAAGCAAATCAGCATTGTTTCAAGAGTGAAAGAAAACCCCTGTTCATTGTTTTAAATACATTAACAACAACTGTAATAATAGATGGAGCTACCTCTGATCATCTTGATGAATTGGTTATTTATTCCCGTTGTAATAGCAATTTAATTTGCCAGTAAATACAACTGCGATTATTGTGTTTTTTCCAAATGGTCGTTATTGTTTATAATTATGTAATCGTGTAATTTTAATCTTACGGAAATAATTTCCACGAACGCTTAAAGCCTTTGTTTCTGACATGCTGCTCTCATAAGCAGATATGATCTTCCTTTATCTTTCTTTCTGTTCATGTTATCTGTCTTCTCTTCATCTTGTCCTAACTGTTGAACTGTATGTTATTGTGTCACCATGTGTGTTCTAAATTTCACTCTTACATATCGCTTTGTGTTGACATTGTGAATTTAAAAGTTCATGTAAATTAATAGTAGGTATATAAAAGGCGTCGATTTTATGTGCAAACTGTTTGTTAAAGCTTACGTACTTGTCTGTTTTTCATGACGTGGACCGTGTGCGAACGGATGACATTCAATCGAAATGTCTTCAGGTATGAATGTCAAAACTGTCAATAATGATTTTCTGGCTTTTGAGTATAATTGCGAAGTCAGTCGTGCTTTTAATGTTTTACATACTAAAACCATATAGTAAGCTTTGTATGTTTGTGTTAAATCAATTCGCATAAGAATTGTAAAGTGTGAACATTTTATGTTCTAGCGACCTCGGCTCATTATCGTCATTCATAACATTTTGATTGGTTAAAAGTTAAAATATTTTAATGTGCTGGAATATAGTACGAAATAAATAAGCTACACTATATCAACATTACAAATACAAACCACATTACATACATCATTTGGGTTAACAATAAGTTCAATCGCCAAAACAAACAAAAGGTTCCTATTGTCGAGTACAATTAAAACCGCAGTACTTACGAAAGAGACCACGCAAGCGTGAGGCATGAAGTAAACATCGCGTGTATTACCTATGTAATTAAATAGTGTTCAGTCATTCCATCAAGTCTTTGGATAGCTTGCTTCTGCTTTCAACAGTTGCTTGCTTTATCTTTTCTCAAGAACTTACAAATTACATCATGTATGTAGAACTTGCTCCATGACTAAAACATCCAATTCCATGTTGTTACTACCTCCTTCGCTTCCATAAACTAGACTCGGTAGACTTGTCGTGAAGCAAAAATTCGTTGGCAAACGTAGCACCACTAACGGCGTATTTATATTTATGTTTGCCAACGTGCTTGGAGGAACCGGGTGGAGACTCATTCACAGACCCTGCAGCATACTCCAATATCAAAGTCTCATAATAATAATAAGTTCGCCATTCCTGGAATGTTTTTAATTGCGTTTTGGTTATTTATACGATTTCAATCTTCCTCTTAAAATCCGAAGGCAGAGATAAACAAAAAACAAGCCACATATATTTAGTCCGACTTGCAACTTTCTCTTCGTTCCTATCTTAAGCAACATGTTTAATAAACTTTTCCCTGATAAATCACCTTGGTGCTACGTACTAATTTTAGTGCGTTGTATTTGCAAAATGGGAATAATGATCGACTTCGGTTGCGGGGAAACTTGTGCTGCTGGAACTCGAACCAATTAGATCTCACCAAACTATACGTTCCCAAGCTGATTATTCCGCAAAATGCATGGACCGATGGAGTGCAAATGATTTAATATTAATATTTTGCGAAGCAATAAGTGCCGTCCGTGCGCGATCTACAGCACACACCATTGAACTGACTGGGTCCAAACTTGGTACATCAATTCATTAGGGTACATCTCGTCCCACATGTATTATGACCTACGGGGTTCAATCCTTTATGTTGTATGATGGGGAATGCAAACCCAATTTTGATTGGTAATATTACCAAAAAAATTGGGTTTACATTCCCCATCATACAACATAAAGGATCCTCTGGTTGTAGATTGTATTTACAATCTACAACCAGAGGACAAATCTTCAACAACAAGCAAGTTTGACCTCAACCCTTTCCTTATGATTTTTGTTGTTGTTGAGGCCAAAAAAGTGTTTTTAGATATGGGTCGTTTAGATATAGATAAGTTACCACGTAAGTCATGTAATTTTAAAAATATTCAAGTAGTCTCCCTGCGTTGACCAATAAGATGAATATCACAAGAGTCCAGCCTTCATCCCAATCCGACGGTAACTGGATCATGCAGACAACGCAAAAGACGACTCATGCTTTTCTATGCATACAGCATATGAATATTTCTCTCCTTCCCTTAGCATTCCTCAGCATTTAAATTGGTGCATTATGAAGCTTGTTCTATGATATTATCGGGATGCTAGTTCTAAAATTAACTCAAGTTCATCAACTCTTCACGACAACTTGCCACTTGCACCCTAACATGTCATATCAATTACCACCATATCATTCTTTGCAGTAGCGGGTTTAAGTTTAGCCAAGGCAAGGTCAGAAACTGAAGTGTTTGCTTACTACAACTGGTCAATTCTTACTTCAACTTCAAATGTGTTTTGCCATGTTTGCTTGCCACCCAATATCCAATTCCAGACACATGTACTTAGAAACTAGGTTGTGTATAAAAACACTACGGACCGAGGAGTAAGACATCACAATCTCATCTTCTTCTCATCAATCAACACACAACCACATCTTCTCTTCAAACTCTTCCTTCAAAGCTTACTACCCACCACTAACCCATTCATCATGAATGTAGTAAGTTTCCAGACATTAACATTTTCGGCCTTTCCGTTAATGCATAATTCCAATTCAAATGACAACCATTTTTTTTAAATTGAATTCACAGATCATCCTTGTTTGCTTCTTGGCCACCGCCGCCATCGCTGCCCCCCAAGGATACGGAGGTGGCTCCTCATCCCCATCCTATGGAGGAGGTAGTTCCTACCAACAACAATCCCAGCCTGCTACCTCCCAGAGCTACTCAGGCCCCAACCAGTCCTACCAGAGCCAGCCCGTTGCCTACATTGCACCATCCATCACCTTCAGTCCACCACAGATCCAATATTCCCAGCCTTCCATCACCTACTCGTCTCCTAACACCGTTCCAGTTGCCATGCCAGCGCAACAATCCAGCGGTGGATATGGTGGCTCCTCCTCCAGCTACAATAACCAGCAACCCATGGTCGTCGGATACCAGCCAACTTCCAGCGGATACAGCTCCGGCTCTTCCAGTACCTACAGAAGGAAGTAAACTTCCATTTGTCGTGCCAAGTCGTTGAGGCTTGTTTGTGATACAATTTCGTTTCAGAGAACATTATTTTTTGTAGTAAAATTTTCTCATTAAGTCAAAATAAATCTTTGAAAAATGTAGTTTCATATAAACATATCGGCAGCATGATTAAAATAAACATCATTTTAACTTCGTTTCAATGTATAATTCAATACACAAATCAAATTTCCATCATTAAAATTATTCATGGTGACACATACATATGTGAATACATAAATAACAGATTTATAAATTTAGATTTTCGCACCGTATTTTTTATACATATGACTAAATGAAAAAATATTCGTGAGCTTTTTGTCGAATCAACGGCAATAAAGAAAATCTACTTTCATATCATGAATTTTTATGCTTGCGCTTACACGATTGACTATAGACGCCATACCTCTTTATGGGCGAATATTTAATTCAAAATTGAGCGTACACAATTGCATTAAAAACTCAAATAAACCGGAACAACCAATGTAAATTCGACGATTTCGACTTAATATTCGTAATCAGCGTATTAAACTACATCGATTTTAACAATAAAAAATTCAAAATTTTGAAAATTTTAATTTTCAATACCGACGTAGCCCTTGCCATAAGGAATCAGTATACCAAATTTGAAGACAATCAGATAACTCATTCGAAAGTTATAGCGCGTTACTAAGTTAGTTATAGTTAGTTAACTACAATTAACTAATTACAATGACATATGTCAAAATCGGACCTCTAATTTCAATACCAAATTGACAAATGTCCATATGACGTGTGTCATCTCTAGGTATGTATGAACCAAGTTTTGTGCAAATCAATCGTATATTATGGGTTTTCCATGGTTTTTGATCGCCTACCCCGAGGGGGATTGAAAATTACATCAATTTGAGGTCTTAGCCCAAATTATATGTGTACAAATTTTGGGCTAGCATAGTGAAAAGGCGTGGCTGGAGAGCGCGATTAGGTATATCAACCAACTAACGGCAGATTTGCACTCGGATCTTATAAATGTCATATGAGCTCATCGGATTTTAATAAACGACCACAAGGGACATGCCATAAGGTTCCCGCGCGATCTGTGACAAAATCGTGGTCCTACTTATTCCATTTTTACATTTAGGGAAGTATTTTAAGGGGATACTTGAAGAACAGTTTTTTTACTCTCACAGAACAAAAGTATATTTCCAGCACTACTCTCTTTATTTGACAGTCAATGAGTCAATGCATTATTGCATTTAAATATACAAATTAAAACAATCATGTATTATTGATTTTTGAAATCCTGGGGGAAACATGGTATTTGTTCATCGGGGTTTTCTCATTAAATACTATATAGTATGTCTAGTTTGTACAAGGTTTTGCAAAAGTTCGGTGTTAGCATGCAGCTAGACATTGCATTGTAAATTACTACTATAAACTTTGTAAACCCTAAATATAAGGTAACACAACATGGTTTTACCTAGCTTAAAAAATAGTTTTAAAGACGACGATGTTGCTTCACCAGAATGAGGTCAGAACACGAGTTTGACCTTTGTACATGTCGTACCAAGAACCCTTTCAAACTGGTCAATGATATAATCTTTCATGAACTTGGCATTAAATGAAACTCTGGTTACATTCTAAATACTAACTCATTTCATTTACTTATTTCCAACATGCAATCTTGTATAGTTTATAGTTCAACTATTAACATCCATGAAAATGTCCATTTATAAAGCTTAAAGCCTTACGTGAAATACCATGTGTGAAGTTATATGTTTTCCATCCGAAAATGGGTAAATTCGCATGTTACAAAGTTAATTTAACTGCTTAACGTAAAAATCAGCCACAGACTATAAAGAAATACTCTGTGGTGCTCGTAGATACTGCTGACTTATTTACGTAACGCCCAAATAAACATTCCTTCCTATTGATTCCTTCCATGTTAATTCCTAGCTCTCATCAGTCTTTTGAATGTTTGTATACACATATTTTATAATTACTAACCACATTATGGTTGCATACGAAAGTACATTGGAAAAGTCAAATTATAACGTACAGCTAATATTTCGTTACGAATGCGCCCCTATATCTTCTTTTTTTTGTCACACTGTGTGTCTGCCTGATGGCATTGAACTTAAATCGTTTAAAATATTAGACGGATACAGTTTTAGAATCGTTGCCAATTTCTGGTATTAAAAAATGCAAATCACATCACTACACTAGCTTTAGGATCCGCCCGCACAAGTACTTCACAGGCACACACGCACGAACATGCAGTACATATATTTCCATCCTTGCATTAACTTAAGAGCTGAAAATAGTTTATACGCACAAAAATAATGTGACAAAACTGTATCCGCATTTTTGTAACAACTTCCTATTTTAAACAATTGTATACTACTGCGTGTACAAAACTACGTCATGCGAAACTACAATTAGAATACAAAGATATATGGATACTTCAGAGGTGTTTTTATCTGATCAGAAATAGTTGAGTATTCAACTAACGAGTATGCCTATGCGTAGTAGCGATCCATGTTTAGTCATATATGAGACTTCCAAAAATAACATCATACAATTTTAGATTCACTTCCAGCAACATACACTTTTGAGATGTTAGTCATGTAGATTTTTTGTACATATTATGCAAATACGAGTTATATGTTGCTGGGAGAATGTTTATGGAATATAGTAACCGGCATAACTCTAAAAAAATATGTTATATATGTAGTTCATCATTTTATACATTAAAACAGTGCAATATGAATTGCTATTTTGTCTGGTTTTCTCTCTCACTAATAAATTATGTGTTACATTCCTGTCAAGACAAATCATGAATATCCAGCCATCCGGAGAAAAAATGCAATAACCATGATCACTTGATTGATGGATTGCATTTATGGCTTTCTCTGACATTTCGTTTTCGTTATTATTAGAGATCCGTCCTAGTTTCGTCAATTCTGTGTGCATGTCAAACTATCTATATAGTTCACGCTATCACTTTAAAACGAGGGAGACAAACAAATTCTCTCGTTTCCAGCCAAAATTGTCAACGGTCAACTCCCCCAAGGGGGGTCCAAGAAATCGAACGTTCAAACTCCATTGGAACATAAAATAACTTATAATAACTCATTCAGCAGCTTGAAAGAAATACAATACAAAAAATAATTATGAGCTCGGTGGGAAGATGGAGAGGTGATTGAAAATCGGAAGGGAGATTTGAATGTACATTTTAAGATACTCTGTCACTCCGTTCGTACTTTTTTGTATGTTACCTTCTCGTGCGGATTCACCACAAGTGCAGTGGCACGCGGTGGTACACCTTCTTCTGCTCACCAAATATAGGACAACGTTGTTTATGCATATATGATTGAGTAAATATCATCTCGTAGTAATAATAGCTGGAATGACCTAAATAAGAAACCACAACATGTAGACTAAACTCCATCAGACAAATGGGAAATAAGCTTATTATTATTAATTATTGTGAATCTGACGTTAAACATGTTTTGTACCATAAATACAACATAAATTATATACACTTGTTTGTCTGTGAATTGTTACAATCTTGAACTAGCATTAAATTAATTGGGTTAAATCAAATATGTTAATTGTGCAATGTGCCACTCTCAACCTTATTTGTTCAGTAGTAAAGAAATTAGTGTTAACAGGGGCTGAATTTATTTACGTGATAATTTCGGTTTCATAAAGAAAAGAAAACACAATATTTGGTTTTAGTATCACGGCATTGGCAATGTTTTTGTCATAGTTTTTATGCATTGCCGTTGGGATAATATTATTGACATGCATTGACAAGTCGGGGAAAGAAAAATTTATAGAAGGCCGGTAAAACTTTGAAGTTGATGGTAATCAAATGACAAATGGGCAAATCTTTTGCAATTAATGAGTTCTTGTATTATTCCAGCCAGCTATCAGCGAAACTATAATGTATATGCTTGATGGCTGGGTGCAATGTACCTAACCTACAATTCTACATAGTTTTAAGAAATACATTGACTAAAATTCATCAATAAATATCATTTAACTGTTGGTAGCAACTCAATCTTTGTGTCGTCATCACAAGACCGAAAATAAATTTGGATGTCTACTGGTGCATACTGGAGTTTCTAGTCCTTATAAGCCCCTTGCAACAACGCATACAATTTAATGTGATAGTGATAAATGCACGTGTGTTTCTGCTAAAACCCATCCACTTCCTATTTTTCTTATGTTTTCTACATTCTTTGGGGAGCTCACGTGCCAATTGGTAAATATGTATATTTTTTGTTTCTTTTTATGTGAGTGTGGTGTGAATGCACTCTTGAGCTCTTGTGCATCATCATTGTAGGAAATTCTTACTAGGAATACGCAACACAATGCATTACTCAAGTACAAATTTTTAAACAAACTACACACTGTACATACTGCAATGAAAACATCAACCAGAAACTATGTCATAAAGAAAGATAAAAGCAGACTTCATAATTTCCTCGGAAATGACAACGTGATATAAATACAGATGCACATCGTTCGATTTCGATTTAAGATTTATTCAATTTATTATTTCTTGTGAAAGTTCATATGGCATTCAAGAAAAATCTCCATTATTTCCGGCTTTTATCTTTTATATCCTGTTTACTGAAAACGTGTATGGCCATCATTGCGAACATGCACATTGGAATTCCATGCAATTTTTTAAGGCATAACTGCTTAGAATAACGTAAACTTTTTTTATTGAAATGTAAATGATGTAGGTAGATACTGCGTAAAATTTTACTCAATTTACTTTTAAATCACTCCTCGAATTTCATTAATGCGAGCAACTGTGTATATTTAACAAAAGTTCGGAATTCCGAGCATTTGTTGATGTATTTGGGAACACGATGATGTGGTAAACTAGAACGACCAGACAAGCAACTAGCACGGAAAGTAAAACAAGCACGTCGTTAAGAAAAACCATTCCCTTGTGTAGTACACGGATTACTTGGAATATGGAAAGCAGAATGTTCACAATGGATATTCACAATAACCTTCATTGAAGCTGAATTATAGTGTTAAAAAACGATCGTTAATGAAGTCATATAATAAATTCCAACACCTGAATTTTAAACATTTAAAACTTTGCAATTATATTTTCTGCATTCCAATATATTTTTATGTAATAATATATTTCTATATTCTCGGTTGATAAAAGAAAGAAGGAAGAAATTCCCTGTGGTGTGAAGCAGCCATGTTACTCAGGAAATGTCAAGTTCGATAGTATATATTGGTGACTTTGGCTACGAACCAATTTTTGAAAATGTGACGGTTAAAAAGTGCAGTGCATTATAATGTACGTGTTTATAAAAAAAATTCTAATACTTTTTTCAAGCCTGTAAAGCTGTCACAATGTTTCTCCAAAAGCACTATTGGGGCCGCTAACCTCTAAAAATTGTGTTTCACATTGAATTTTAGCTTGTTTTTTACGTTATTATTACTATCGAAGTTGCCTTACATTATTTGCCTTGTTATTGAAAATCTTTTCAGCCTACTAAAAATTAATCTATTTTGATATGTCCTTCTTAAACCGAATTATATACATAACTTCAAACTTGAGCTTGAACTTAAACCTAGATATATCAATTAAATTTTCAATATGGAAGTTGGAAAGGAGCTACGCATACTTCATAGCGCATCATAGTCGTTATCATCATCATGTTACAGTCCCATATGCAGAAAAATCATGATTTATTATTACTATCGGAGCTGTACAAATGACAATAGGTCCATGAGATATGTGATACTCATATGTAACCTATGAATCAAGTAAAAATGGAAGTCGGTGTGTATCAGCAACTATGTATCACCTAATATCTGATCTTTGCTTGGTTTATGAATCCATGATTACCTTTTTTGGTAATGTATATCCTCATCTTCAAGACGACGAGAAGTGTTTCATGCGCGTTAAATAGCATGTAGGTAGCAGTAGTAGTACATGCATCCAATATGAACGGTGTGTGTGAGATATGCGTTGTTGAAGTTGGATCAGCAGCAGCAGCAGTGGCAGCCCGACTTTTTAAACGGAACGGTTTTAAAAATAGCTGTTGTTGTTGCGAGTAGTAATATTTTAACGGCAACAACGAACCGGTAGCGTTGAAGTATGCAATGTATATACGCGTATAAGAGAATGTTGATGAAATAATATAATCTATGGCATGTACATACATATATTATTATTATATGACGATGCAACTGTAGAAATTATAATTTTATCGGGAAGCAGCAGTTAATGAGTGACTCTTCCTTTTCCCAGGTCTCCAGGTTGTACTTGGCTAATTACGTCATACTGTGTGTAAAAATGAGCATTATATTTAATTTTATATTTAACCTTGCTTTCCGTGTTTCGTTACCCACACTTCCTACGTACTATGGACTATTAGCAATGCTACCGTATGATAAATTAAAACTTCTCAAGGTTCTGTTCGTCACGAGTTTTTAACGAAACATTTTTTACCTTGACAATATGACATTAACATTTTGAAACTACTTTAATTGCTTTTTTTAACGTTGGAGATAGTCAAATGTACTTTGTAGTAGTATTTTTTTAGATATTTATGTATAGGTATACAAGTGACAGAATTTTTTTAGGCGCATGCCTTCGTACGTACGCCAGCCAAGAACCAGTAATAAATGTGCACTGTCGAGTGAAAATATGAAAGCTGGAAGAAACTTAAAAGCACGCTTTACTCATTAAAATTTGGCGTTGATTATTATGACGATTAAAATAAAAATGTTAACTCGATGAAACTTTACGAGTTTACACTAACTATATAGGTATTACTATATTGAATACATTACATTATTATGTGATTTCAAATATGAGAAAAGAAAGCACCATTATCAAAACTCCAAGGAATGTGGAAACGAGTGCCACACCAAAGCCAACATTTTTCTGAGTATACGCCATACCCAATTTAGCATAATGCAGTGTAGTATAATGTAGGCAGGGAGAGAGTAGTATATTTGAAAATGACACGACATGAAGCGCCACTAAATCCCAAATTATTTCCAATTTCCATCTGTAAACTGTCTTGAAACGCTTGTTTCTGTCATTCTCACATAGCTCATCGCGTCTATGAAGCATGAGTTCAGTTGCGAAACATGAGGGGAAAAGCAGCTTACACTGCACGTTAGGATACATGATGACATGAGAGAAAATTGCTTGTAAAATCGGGAACCAACAACAAAATACGGATCCCAGGTTGCACCAGTTGGTTAGGTTGTCTTCCAAAGTGTAAGAATGAATATTATTATTGTTTATGTATTTACAAACATATAACATATAGGTATACATACACATGCCTACGTATTTTTAGGTACAATATAACGTGTGGAAGCTGTGTACACATTTACATTTATTTTGCTTATTAGTATGCTTTTCCCTTAAACTTTTCACAACTGAGAAAATAAAAAAGTAATGTAGCCGTTTTCTTTTAGAGGACAAATGCCAGTTTTACACTTCATAATAATCACTCTTTTCAATATTCCGTCACTGTCTGTCCATGTAAGAGAACACTTGAACCTGGGTCGGGAGTATTGGAGTAGAGCAAAAGTGTTTTTTCTTCTCAGTGCAGATTATTAGCAGGAAGGAAGGAGAAACAAGAAAAATTACAACACCGACCGAAGAACACGTCTGTGTATTTACACACTTGAATTTTGCATTGGTATCCATGTCAGCAGATGGCATTTGACAATAGACTGTTTTATGGGTGTACCTTAGCGTTAACCTAAATACAAGGGAATAGGCAGAGTTGTTAGGAACAAGTGCAAAGAGAGATACACGACACATTATAGTTTTATTACTTGCAAACCATAAAAAATATTTTAAATTTGGATGAATGTGATAATTATTGAAAGGGAACGAGGTAAGGTAAATAGATAAATTGCTTAAGTGGATGCATCAAAAGAGAAATAAGAAATTTGAGAGTGTACAAAAAGATTTAACAAGTAGTATATCAGGTCAGGGTTAGTTTCAGCACATTGAGGAATTGGAATAAAGCAGGAAGGAAGAAAGAAAACGGTTTCTTCTTCGCATTTTGTACCGTATGCAAAATTTCAAAATTTGCTTTCGCACACAAACATTCCACACATCGCACTCGCTACCTCAACTCCATTTATGGTGTGAGTGCGCTTTCCACTAAAAAAGGTGCACATATGTATGTTGCGTTTTTGTATGACATGATGATGTGACATGTGGATAATTGTTTTTTGCTAAACGAAGGTGAGCGCAAACGACAAAAATTAAAAAAAAAAAAAAAAGGAATCCGCATATATTATTATTATTGTATTAATATATGAATTAGGTAATCTGCCAGGAAGTCATTTCAATTGGTTTAGGTACATTGTGATTTATGCTAGCTGGCACTCGCCTCGACATTGGCATTAGCAGCAACGGTGTGGTGTAAATAGTCAATCATCAGTTTTCACGGACGCATTTCATTGCGTGGTGAGAAAGATGTGTTGGAAATAAATAAATCATAAATTGCAATCACAACATGATGACAAAGACAAGTCAGCTTGACTTATGATGAGCATTAACATCATCATTATTATCATCACCATCCACGCCGCAGTTGATCCACAAGATTAATATAGTTTAGCTAATTAGATGCTCCGTCCAAGGCCACATCACCTTGATCTAAATATAAACTCATACCAAATACCAACCAACCAACTTCAACTCACTTAATTTTTTACTGCTACTGTATCACTCTTGTAAACAGACACGACTGAAAGCAATTGCTAGCAACATAGGTAATCATATAGCAGAGCTAGCGCATTCGGTGTTGTTGGATGATCTACTCTCTCGCTCTCGTTTTCAAAAGAGCATCCCATTGTATTGTAGTTAGTTTGTACTATAAAGTACAAAAGAGAATCTTGCCAGTTAATATTATACACGCTACTTGTTACAATTTTTACGGGTGAGTAAAAATATGCAATAATAATATATATCTCTTTTAGTATAACAATTTTCTTCTCGGCAAGATTGGGCAATAAACCATGAGCATATAAATAGGTATATGCATTTGATAATTTTTCTCATTTGTTTCATGCGAATAATTATAACCAGAAACCTTTCTGATTTTCCAATGACATGATGGTAGTAGCTCTGTCGCTAGATCGTTTATGATGACAAATATATTTTGGCTTATTATTCCTACACACATCCATCCGTCTGTGTAGATTGTAGATATATTTTTTAAAAGATTTTAGATTTTTAATGAGCTTCATACATAGATGCAAGTGTGTGATATACCTCCACAAATGAAAGCCCATATAAAGTACGTAAGTACACGGATATCATTTCGAAATCAGGTCAAACAATTATATCAGCAGCACATTATTCACATCATCATCACATCTGCCTGAATATCAATTGTAGTGTGTTTCTAATCGTGTGCTGCTCTTATGTCTCACCTTGATCTGTTTTTTGTTGTCTTCAGCCCATGAATACCATCTATCAATTCCAATCCATGTGTAGTTTTATGATGTGGCGGTTAGAGAGAAAATGCGTCTACATGATTCACATCACACCTACCAAAAAATTAATTGAGTGATAATATAGAGTTTTAATATGCAACAAAAATCCATTTTCAGTTTCCTGACAGTTTAGCCATTAATATTTTTCAGGATCATACAAATATATCATGTTTACACCTCTTGTCGTTTTTTGGTGAGTTGCCAACATAACATCACACGCTACGTTATTTTCCTTGACAATTTCACTGATAAGCTACAACGGCTAAGTCTTAACTGAGGATTTTCGGGAAGGAACTAACTACTTATGTAAAACTTTTTAACCTCATCTTTCATAATGACCAAGAGACTCAGACAGTCCTTGATTTTCAAGTATGTGAGATGTCAAATATGACACTATATTTTGGGAAGTTTTTCATATAATATTTTATCATTGTAAATTACTCTCTACGCAGGTGGGGTTTAAGTTGAGTCTACCAAAGAAGGTTTGGTATGTTACATGTGTCTGTTCGTCCCCAATAAGTGTTCAATGCTTAAATACCTTTAAAGCTAACAAGGTTCTCATCAACCCGTCTACTTAGACATAAGGAGGAGACAGTTGGAGCAAAATCTTCATTAACTTATCCAAAGGTAAATGCGTATATATGTAGTGTTCAAGTACTGCTAGTTCATCATGCACATATGTCTGTTTCCTACTGTTACGTTCATGGATCAAACTTGTAAGGTTCAAGACAATATTAAATTAATATAAAAAAAACGCTATATCCGCAAAATCATGATACCTTCTCTTGCTGTTAATTCTTTGTATTGTAGTAGGCTTTGTTGCTAAGGCAATACACGATCCTCGTTAATGTAGCTTACTGTTCTGTTTCCCTATCACACTAAACTTGTAATGCTTGAAGACCTACATTTTATATAGCTACAATTATCATAGCCAACCAGTATATATGCCGTCATATTGGATCAAACATTCAAATGTTTGTGCCTTAAGGGCTTGAAAAATGTTCATGGCCCTTCGAAATCACTCCATATATCTTGCATGTATGGGTCCTTTCTTGAAGATTACAAGCATACCCTTTTCCAGTTAAAACCAGTGTTTCATATTACTAACCAATCCACCAACCATCCGCTCTTCGTCCCTTTACTGTTTTGTTCTGTTTTATTCAGTTCAGACCCGTACATTGGTAATGTAAAATGTACAATTGTATGCATTTCAAAAGCTGGCACATCTTGTTGGGTATATATCCAATTGGGTGAACGGCTTCGTTGCTGTTGCTACTTGCTCGTGACACATTTAACGTATAGTGTTTAAAAGAGATTTTTTTTTCTGGTAAACTAGTTGTGTTGAGGCAAATACCCAATCGACCGAAAAAATATGTGAACCTCTCAACTATTCTGTTATTTTGCTTGTACAAAAAATATTTTTGTTGGTTTGGTAATTATGATCTCTAGCAATATTTGGTTCTTATTTATATGTACATAAAGTATAGTAAAGTACAGTTCATGTACAAAGTCAACAACGTAATATGGTTCGGATTTCGGACTCAAATTTTACCTAGCTGCATTACCTACTATTGTAGGCATTTACACAAAAGGGTGCTCAGCAGATTAGGAGGAAGCACTTTACTCTGTCCCTTTGCTGACCCAATCGTAATATTCGTAATAATGGTTGAACATATTATTGAAAATAATGTATATGTATTTACGCTTATGCATGCATGCAAGATTCACATAAATACTTATAGTAAATCCACATTCTTATATAACCATAAGAAAAGATGTATAAAGGTAGTATACGATATTTACGAGCATCACAGATTTGCGAGTATTAAGATTGCAGCCTTTCTCCATTGTGCATGTATGTATGTATGTATCCTCTGTTCCTGCTCCAATGTGATATTGCCGTGCCCTGGCCTACCAACTCAGATAATAATTTCTGAAGCGTCAAAATCACTCAAAAATTAATATTTCAGAATAAGAGTAAAAAATATTTCTGTACCTTTCAAATCACAC